>CAUYLG010046743.1:0-99035 GCA_963573385.1 Cacajao melanocephalus | reverse complement strand
GTTTTTTTTTAATATTTTATAACAACACACAAAAAAATTAATTTTTTTATATATTTATTTTTTTTTTTTTTTTTTTTTTTTTTTTTTTTTTTTTTTTTTTTTTTTTTTGGGTAGAGATGGGGTTTCGCCATGTTGCCCAGGCTAGTCTCTAACTCCTGGGATCAAGTGATCCACCCACCTGAGCCTCCCAGAGTGCTGGGGTTACAGGCATGAGCCATCATACCCAGCCACAAGTTTTCTATATAGAGGAAGCAAATGGAACTCTTAGAGTGGATGAGCTTCCTGAAGCAGAATATAAACGAGGAACCAACACAAATATCAAGTATTCTTTGATATCGTTATGATGTACAAGATAAATGAACATGTTTTGAGATAAATTATTATTTTAAAAAGGGAAAGACTGAAGATTCAGAAGAGAACAGGGCTATTTAATTCATTCAGCAAACATTTGTTGAATGCCTATTAGGTTCTGAGCTTGTTACCAGTGTTTCAAAATGAAAAGGCACAATCCTCCAGGAGCTTGCAAGCATACCTACAATTATAGTATAATGTGACTGACTTATTTTTCAAAAACACGTAACGTAGCCAGGTGTGGTAGCTCATGCCTATAATCCCCAGTCTTTGGGAGGCTGAGGCAGGAGGATTGCCTGAGGCCAGGAGCCTGGGCCGTGTTGTGAAGTCCTCATCTCTACAAAAAATGAAAAAAAAATTCCCAGGTGTGGTGGTACCTGCCTGTGGTACCAGTTACCTGGGAGGCTGAGGTGGGAGGATAGCTTGAACCCAGAAGGTTGAGGGTGTAGTGAACTGTGGTTGTATGTGTGAGAGGGAGTAGGGGAGAGAGAGAGAGAGGGAAGTGGGAGGGGGGAAAAGGGGGAAGGAAGGAACTCTTCTACTGTATATATCTCTAACCCTGCTGTTTCCTAAAATTTAGTCTTGTAGCTCCACCACTCAATAGTGTCATTATTACCCACATCCTTCAAGAATAATGTTTGTATTCAACATGAAAAGAGAAGTTGGCTGGGCATGGTGGCTCACACCTGTAATCTCAGCACTTTGGGAGGCTGAGGCCGGTGGATCTCTCGAGTCCTGGAGTTTGAGACCAGCCTGGGCAACATGGTGAAACCCGACTCTACAAAAAATACAAAAATTAACCTGGTGTGGTGGTGCACGCCTGTAGTCCTAGCTACTTGGGAGGCTGAGCTGGGAGGAATGGTTGAGCCCAGGAGGCAGGGGCTGCAGTGAGCTGAGATTGCTCCACTGCACTCCAGCCTGGGGGACAGCGAGACTGTCTCAAAAAAAAAAAAAATTTAAGGAGAAGAGATTAAGAACATCATGAAGTAACCCCAATATTAAAAAGGCTGAGAGAGGAAGTACTAAGATTAGAAGAGCCAGTTTAGATATAAGACCACTGAGAAGGACCTACTTACTGGAAAAGATAGGAAGAGGAATGAAAAAGTAGAACCTTTGTAGCTGTCATGCCAAGAGAGTGTTAAATAGTGTCATGATACACAGAGGTCAAATAAGATAAGGACTGAAAGGTTGTCTTTTGGTTTTGGCATAGTTGGTGACCTTAGTATGGTTTCTTTAGTGGATAGGAAAGAGGTTTGGAAAGGTAGAAGTGAAGACAAGGACATAACTGAGACAATAGTAGGCATTTTCAAAATACTGGAAGAGGAGAAAGGTGTAGAGCAAGTAAGGGATTAAGGGAGGATTGTTTTCCTCCTAGGTGGGAGAGACTTCACTGTATTTCTATGTCCGTGAAAGGAGTGTAGTGCTGTTATCATGGGAGTGGTGGTATAAGCCCCACAATACTTTCAACATTTTAAAAGGTAATTGTGAGTTTTTAAACTCATTAAATTAAAATATTAATACTAATTATAAATTTAATTAGAAGATCTTAAAGTTTTTTTTTAATAGGCAGGCCACCTCAATCACATGACATGTAAATGTGCAAATATGCCCTTAGATCTAGAGGTTGTATAGTAAATTCTGCTTACTGTACCTACTTTGAGAACGGTGGCTTGTTTCTGTGAATGGAGTGTTCTTGTTTTTTAAAAAGAAAAATTATGTTTAAAAAGGATTTTGATAGTTTTGAGGAAGAGAGCTAAATACCAGGTTAGAGTCTGTATTTTCTGCAATGTAAGATAATCATTCGTTTGAAAAGAATTTAAGGAAGAAGCCAAGCCTCTTCAAACTGAATCACCCTGCTTTAATTTTATGACCTAAAATTTTTGTCTTTTGGCCAGGCATGGTGGTTCACACCTATAATCCCAGCACTTTGGGAGGCCGAGGCAGGTGGATCACTTCTGGTCAGGAGTTTGAGACCAGCCTAACCAACGTGTTGAAACCCCGTCACTAGCCCTTCATGGAGAAACGTATTGTTAAAAGAAACAAAACAAAACAAAAAAAGCCCTGTCCGTACTCAAAATACAAAAAAAATTAGCTGTGCATGGTGGTCCACGCCTATAATCCCAGCTACTTCGGTGGGTGAGGCAGGAGAATCACTTGCACCCAGGAGGTAGAGGTTGCAGTGAGCCGAGATCACACCATTGCACTCCAGCCTGGGCAAGAGCAAAACTCTATTTCAAAAAAAAAAAAAAAATCTTTCTTTTCTTGAGATAGACATCGTGGGAAAGTTTGTTAGGAGTGTTGTGGGATTTATGTGAGACAAAAGTGTAACAGAATCGTAGATTTAAAAATATGTCATCAAGATATATTTGTATATTGTTCTATAGTATATATATTTTTAATATTCATTATTTTATTTGACTTACCCAGTTATCTTGGGATGCAGTCAGAGCTCAAGGTATGGAAACAGAGCCACATGATGACTTGATTGTCCTGGGCTGTAGCTGGGACTATAGGCATGTGCCATCACTCCTGGCTACCTTTTTGTAGAGATTAGGTTTTGCCATGTTGCCCAGGCTGGTCTCAAACTCCTGGGCTCAAGGAGTTGGCCCGCCTTGGCCTCCCTCAGTGCTGTGATTATAGGTGTGAGCCACTGATCCTGGCCAGAAATTTTCAACAGCTTTTTGTTTATTGAATTTCTGTTGTGTGCTACTTATATTTTTTGACATTGAGCTAAGAACAAAAATGGTATTTCTAATATGGTAGTATTTAAATAATTAGTTACAGAATATGTGTATTGTTTTAATACGTAGATATACACATTATTTTTTCTTAAATTGGACCCAATTTTAGTTTTTGAGTCCTTTTTCAAGCAGTTCTACGTATAGAATTGATAATATTTTGTTTCATTCTTTCCTTGAGGTCTTCACAGAAGAATATTTATTTTTTGAAATTGCCATATGGATCTTTTTTTTTTTTTGAGATGGAGTCTCACTCTTGTTGCCCAGGCTGGAGTGCAATGGCGTGATCTTGGCTCACTGCAGCCTCCTCCTCCCAGGTTCAAGAGATTCTCCTGCCTCAGCCTCCCAAGTAGCTGAAATTACAGGCATGCACCACCATACCTGGCTAATTTTTGTATTTTTAGTAGAGACAGGGTTTCACCGTATTGGCCAGGCTGGTCTCGAACTCCTGACCTCGTGATCCACCTGTCTCGGTCTCGCAAAGTGCTGAGATTACAGGCATGAGCCACCATACCCAGCCTCTACCATATGGATCTTTTGGGCTCTTTTATATTTCTGTTGTATATAACAGGATCTTAGTTGAGTTTTCCTATATCATGAGTAGTTTTTTATTTCATCATCTGGGGAACTAATTTATATATTTATTTTTGTTTTACTTTAAGTTCTGGGATACATGTGCAGAATGTGCAGGTTTGTTAGATAGATATACATGGGCCATGGTGGTTTGCTGCACCTGCCAACCTATCATCTATGTTTTAAACACTGCATGCATTAGGTATTTGTCCTAATGCTCTCCCTCCCCTTGCCCCCCACCACCCGACAGGCCCTGGTGTGTGATGATCTTCTCCCTGTGTCCATGTGTTCTCATTGTTCAACTCCCACTTATTTATTTATTTATTTATCTGTTTATTTTTTAGAGAGAAAAGAAAGAGTGAAAGAAGAAAAAAAAAAGAATGAAAGAGGAAGAGAAAGAGGGAGAGTGAATGGGATTCTTGTTCTATTGCCCAGGCTAGAATGCAGTCTAAAAATGGGTATTAAAAGGAATCACCGAGTCTTAAAAATATCCTACGCTCACTTCTCCCTTCTGAGTTGCTACTAAGTTTGTGTTAAGGCACTGGTGGCATGCAATGCCCTTGGCTTTGCTTGATCAACAGCTAAATTTCATGGTCTCTTCAGGGAGTCACTGCCAACACTTGCCTTCACAGAAGTTACATTCTAGTGAGGGAGACAGACCATGAACAAACAAACACAGCATATAATTGAAGGTAGTGGTAAGTGCAATGAAGGATCCTAAAACATGGGGAGAGGATAGAGAACTCCAGGACAGGAAAGTTAAGCAGAGGCCTGAGGGAAGTGAGATCTGGGGGCGTGTCTAAGCTAAAAAGAATAGGAAGTATAAAAGTCTGGAGGTAGGAATGACTTTGGTATATTCAAGGAAGAGCAAGATTGTTGAAACATGATGCAGAGAACTGAGAAAATTGAGTTTGGAGACATAAGAGGGAGACATGGGAAGATGGTTGGGTTTTGTTTTAAATATGAAGGAGAAGACTTTGGAGGATTTTAAGTGGGGAGTGAGATGACCTAATTTAGATTTTTGAAAGATTACTCTGGTAGCTTGGTAGAGACTAAATTGTGGGAGCATAGGTGGTGATATGGTTTGGCTGTGTCCCCACCCAAATCTCTCTCAAATTGTAATCCCCATAATCCCCACGAGTTGAGGGAGGAACCGGTGGGAGGTGACTGGATCATGGGCGTGTCTCCCCCATGCTGGTCTCCTGATAGTGAGTGAGTTCTCCCAAGATCTGATGGTTTTATAAGGCAGTTTTCCCCACTCTTGCTTGCTCTTCTCTGTCTTTCCTGCCACTCTGCGAAGAAGGTCTTTCCTTCCTCTTTGGCTTCCACTATGATTGTGTTTCCTGAGGCCTCCTCAGCAATGCAAAACCGTGAGTCAATTCAACCTCTTTCATTTATAAATTAACCCAGTCTCGGGCAGTTCTTTATAGCAGCATGAAAATGGACTAATGCAGGTGGATGGGGGCACGCACAGGAGGCTATTGCAGAAGTCAAAGTGAAAAAGAGGGATGGCCCAGTGTAGGCACTCTCAGTGGAAGCGCTGGTAGGATTTTGGATATGTTTTGAAGTCAGAACTTTTGGGGAGTTGCCTTTTGGCCTGAACATTATGCTCAATAGTGGTGCCACAGTGAGTTCAGAAGATGAGGGGAGAGGAAGAAGGAGAAAACCGAAAACTCTGATTTGAATATGTTGAACTTGTGATGACTTTTCAGTATCTAAATGGAAATGGACACATGTAGGAGGTGACTTCAGTCAAGGTTGGCATTGTATAACCTTAGTCCCTTTATTTCTCTGCTGACTTGCTGGCAAAATCTTGCTCTAAGGCTCTACTGCTTTTCCTCTTTCTCTTTCTATCCTCCAAATCTCTCTTTTTCTAATAATTTCTAGTAGGATGACTTGGAATTTGCATATGCTCAAACCAAATGAATACGGAAATAAATCCACATATTCTTGAATTTCACTTAAGGGAAACATGGGGGGAGAAAGTTTATTTAATTAGCATTATATTGTGAAAAGAGCTATAGTACAAATTTTTAAACAGTTACAATTTTGGACCCACTAGTGGGTTGTGAAATCAATTTAGTGGGAGGTAAAATCAATTTAGTGGGTCACAAACAGCATTTGAAAAAATGAAATATAATAGAGAATAAAAGAGTGCATCACACTTAATAAGAGCAAGTATTGTGTGAAATTTTTGTTTCATACATGCACATATGTATGTATTGGGTTATAGTGTAAAATATATTTCTTACAGTGAATTGCAAAGTCTCTGGAAGTCGCTGCTCTAGGAGAGGTGTGTCATGAGCCTTTGTTTTCAGAAGAGTAGCAGCACTTTCAAAGTCTAACGTTATTTTCACAGTTAAGGCCAAGCCATGTAACCTTTGATGCTTAGATTTTATTTTTAATTTATAAAATGGAAATAATATTTTCTCCCTATATGTAAGTCTGGATTTGTCTGGTTGCAAGGGAGAGGAATTCAGCTCAAACTAGTTTAAGTTAAAAAAAAAAAAGGCTGTGTTGAAAGGATGCAGGATCAGCTAACAGAATCTGAATCCAGAGCTTGAGGAGGAACTGGGCAACTTTGGAGCCTGGGACTTACCCAGGGAACACGGTTCTACCATGCACTCTCTCTTTCTCTGTCCAGCTTGTCTTTGCTTGGTTTCACTCTCTTCTATGGCAGATAGCTGTTTTTATATGGCAAAAATTATGATTACTATTAGACTTGGGTTCATATCCTTCTAGCTCTGAGACCTAAGAGGCAAGAGGCCTCCCTTGGTAGTGTCAATTTGAATTACCCAAGGGAAAGGCTCTGACTGGTCCATTCCTGGTTACATGCCCATCCCTGAGTAATCACCCTATTGGAGGAAAAGAGCTTAGATGGGTTAATACGGTTTTGCATAGAACCATGTGAGGTGTGTGTGTGTCTGTGTGCATGCATGCTTTTAGAAGTCGAGGAAAAGTATGCTAGGAAGATGATGAGAGCTACTATATGTCATGGGAATGTTCTAAGAATTAATAAAAGATAGTTTATGAGCGGTTTTGAACTTGTAATTTACCTTGAGGAATAACTCAAATGTCTTCACAGTAAACCAGCATCTGTAGAACTAATTTCTGGACTCATAAAAAGCAAGATGTGACTAATTCTATAGGAGGTGCCTTATGGACCACCTCAACCTCTGCTTTATGTGCAGAATGACTTCCTAAGTCCTCTGTGCATCAATCCTAGTTCAGCTGGGTCTGTACAGAGGCTTGTGATTTATTAAACACACTGGTTTGAGCAAGTCTACATAGGAAAGACCTATAAACACTCTGAGACCCTAAAGTTACTCAAAAGATCATGAGGTCTAAACTCTGCTTTTTCTAAGATTTGAATACCTCATGTTTATAATAAGCCTCATACTTGGGAAATGATGCTTTCTGGTAATGGTGAGGAAAAATATTTGCTAATGAAAATCTAAATGAGGGATGATGAAGCTAAACATCATTAGATTTAGTTACTTTCCCTGCATGATTGGTTGGAGGATATTATCCAGAGAAAAGTTTCTTTATGCCAGCCATTCTTTTCTGTGAAGTATCACCTCACTCCAGATCAGTTATTTAAATATGTTATGCTGCTGTAGAGAATGTCCTGGCTCCCCAAATATTTTCTTGTCAATCTTCTGTAATATGTTCTGTCACACTGGGTCCTCCTGGGAAGGAAACAGGTTTACTTTAACATTTTACGAGATCAACCCCTCTATATCCAATGGCCAGTCATAGAATGGGATTATTAATACAGAATAAGTAACTGGCAACTAAATTAGAGGACTGTAATTCCATTGAGAAGCTCTAGATTTTTAAATTAATTTAATGCTTATGAAAGCTATGAGTGACAGCCCATGAGGATAAAATGATCTTTTATTTTTCCTCTGATGAATAGGTACTGCTATATAAGAGACTGCAACCAAAACTTTTGGCAAGGCCTGCAGAGCTGATTTCTTCATCAGTGGTCTTTGTGAGGACGGATAGGCCTGTGTTTGTGTGATTTTTTTTTTTTTTTTTTTTTTTTTTGCAGAATGAGAGACTGTGGCAGGATTTTGGGGTCAGAAATGTGGATGAGATTCTCAGCTCTGTCTCTTGCTTATAGTGTGATTTAAGTAGGGCTACAGATAAATTACAAGGTTGGTGGGTTAAATTTGAATTTTAGATAAACAATGAATTTTTCAAGTGTAAGTTATGTCTAAAATATGGCATTGAACATACTTATACTAAAAATGTTTATTTGTTGTTTATCTGATGTTCAAATTTAGTTAAGCATATTGTATATTTATTTGCTAAGCTTGGCAGCTCTAGATTTAGGACTAGTTACTTAAATTCTCTTTGTCTTAGTTTCCTCATCTCTAAAGTAGAACTAATAACACTTATTTTTCAGGGACACCGAGGGCTAGATGGTATAATTTATTCATTCAACAAATTCTTATCAGCTGCCTACTTTGTGCAGTGAACAGAATGAATAAGAATCTGTGCTTATGAAGTGTATATGCCATTGTGCAGGAGATAGACCATAAAGTACGTAAATAAGTATGTTAGATGGTGATAGATGCTATGGAGAAACAGATAGCAGGGAAGAGGTAGGGATTGGTAGTGGAGAGTTTGAATTTTAATTAAGTAGGTTGGTTAGGGAAGTCTTCACAGAGAAGAAGACATTTGACTAAAGACAGGAAGAAGGAAGAAAAGAAAGAAGAAGAAAGGAAGGGACCCAGCCGTGCAGATACCTGCAGAAAGATGGTCACAAGCACAGAGGCTAGCAAGGGTAACAACCCTGAGGCAGCAGGTGTCTGCTATCTTGGAGGAACAGCAGGGAGGTCAGTGTGGCTGGACAGAAGTCAGTGAGCTGGGAAAGGGGGGTGGGGAGAAAGATAGTATGTATAAAATGCCTGGCACATGCTTGGTGCTCTTTATTCTTGCTGTAGAACTATATGGACCCAGATGAATGCTAGTTGATCACACAAGGGCCCTCTGGTGGGTTTTAAGTCTTCCAAAAGTAGCCATAGGGCCTCAGTTTTCTCAATCACCAAGTGGGGATGAAAATAGCACCATGGCCTCCCCTACAAAATTGACATAGCCCCACTTCCCAGAAAGGGCAGCTCAGATGATATTAGCGCATATGGCAGGAAGAAGCCTTGCTGTGAGCCTGAGTCAAGATTGGCTGGAGGGTAAGCATGTGAGAGGCATGGAGGGTGTTCTAGGAGATTGTGGGCTTGGAAGGATCCAAGGTCAGCAGCACTGAGGGCAGAGGTTAGAGTTGGGGTCAGTGCAGAATTCTTGGTTAAGTCTTGAAGAAGTGGTTTGGTACTGCAGCCAGTAAAATAGTTTGCTATGAGAAGCTCAGGAGCTCAGGCAAGGAGAGGGAGTGATGGGGTGGGATGCCAAATGCGTGGACCCCAGATACAGATACAAGGCAGTGATCGCTAAAGAAAAATGGCATAAATTATTAACCTAGTTTTTTTTTTCCTATCTATGATTGGAAACTACATCTATCAGCATCACCTGGAGATTTTTTTTTTTTTTTTGAGACGGGGTCTCACCGTGTTGCCCAGGATAATCTTGAACTCTTGAGCTCAAGTGATCAACCCATCTCAGCCTCCCAAAGTTCTGAGATTATAGGCGTGAGCCACTGCACCTGGCAGAGTATGTTAAAATGCAGATTTCTAGGCCCCACTGACTCTGAGACAATGGGATAGGGCTTGAGAATCTTAAAAAGGACCTTAGTGATTCTGATGCAGAGCACCCGCAGTCTAATTTAAGCCCTGTAGGTGGAAGCAGGTGTGTTCACCTGTTGTGATGAGGTGTGAGGAACAGAGAGTTTAGTTGTTTTTAACACTAAACAGAACTATCCTTGCTGTATTATGTAATAAACTATCTTATTATTGTCTCTGCATAGTTTTTTACTTTCTTTGTGAGTACTACAAAGAAATCTTGACTTCTCTAACTAAATGACAGTAATACTATGATCAAAAACCATGTCTTTTACTTCTTTGTGTCTTGCATAGTCCCTAAGTTAGTGTTGGGCATGTGTAATTTCATTACCTACCTTCTGACTTCAATGATTAATTAATACACAGCCATCCTCGCTTCTACCTTACCTGCAGTCAACATTTTTGCAAATGTGCTGATGGTCTTAGAGAACCAGTATGGTAAAATGTGGATGCATCTGTATGAAATTTTCTCATTATTTGTACGCCTGTTGCAATGATTCGCCACCTTGGCTGCATAATAGTGTGTTTAAACGTCCTGATGCCCAGGCCGTACCTAAGACCAATTAATTAAGAATCTCTAGGGGTAAAACTCAGGCATTACTAGAGAGGGAAGAGGAAGTGTTACCAGAAGTTGGAAGCTTGGAGGAGAAGCCTCTGCAGGGCAAGTGGTTAAGTTGTGAAAGGGAGATTTGAGGGCCTGGCATTCAGATCTCTGGGGGAGCCATGGTTGGTTGGTGCTCTGAGCTTTAGGAGGGCACAGCCAACAGTGCAGGTGGGAAGGCTTGATTGGCACTCAGACAGCAAAAAGAGCAAGGCCAGCTGACACTAGAATCATGGGGGTGGAATGGAGCACTAGTATGGCTGCTATGAGTACTGCTGAGGGAGTGTGATAAGACCAACCGTGAGTGCCAAAAGAATCAGGAATTTGGAACCATAGCTGTCCTTTACTGCTGGAGTGATGAAGACTGGAGCTGGAAGCCCGAGAGTTAAGTGTCTTCTTCCCTCCTTCTTTCAACCTGTAATTGTAAGCCACCTGGCAAAGGAGCCTGGGAATGTAGTTTGCTCCACTGTCATGAACAAATTAGTGCCTTATAAAAGGGCTGGAGAGAACTAGTTTGGGCCCCTCTTGCCCTTCTGTCCCTTCTGCCGTGTGAGGACATAGTGTTTGTCCCCTCTGGAGGATGCAGCCACAAGGTGCCATCTTGGAAGCAGGGAGCAGCTCTTATCTATTGTTTATAAATTACCCAGTCTGAGGTATTTTATTAAAGCAGCACAGATGGATGAAGACACTCTTCTCTTTCCTGGGGGGCATGTATTCACCTGGTCTATTTTTCAGAAGCTGAGAGAGAGAGAAAGAAGCTAGCATCTTGTTCCTGGTTTGGGTACCGGCCAAGCCACTGGAGCTGCTGATCTTTCCCAGTGCTATCTAAGTGAGGGAAAAGTGCAGGGGTAGAGTAGAGGGGGAAGATGGTATGATGGTGCTGAGGGAGGAAACGAGTTGCCCTCTTGAGTTCCCAATTTCTCAGTGATACTGAGGATAGATCATCATAACTATAGATTTTAGAACTGGAAACACAGAGGATAGATGATATTAGAAACTTCTTTTGGGGTACCTCTGCAGTGTGGGGCAAAGAGACTCATGCATTAGAGAGCACCTGCTGGGTGTCAGTGGAAGATACAGTTGCATTTTTCTCAGGAACCACTAAGGCAGGGAGAATGGTAAGGATGGATTGCCCCAGTCCCTTACTGGGGTCAAAGGAGACCTCTGTCTGCCTCACATGGACTATGTGGACCATGAGACACATCAGGCACTTAATCCAGGAACAGCCCAAGTTGGGGGTGTTCATGTAAGGGAATAGTGCATTTGGTCAACGAAGAAGACAGCCAATTTGCCACAGCAGCCGCAAAAGGAAATAACTTTCTCTTCTTCCTTCCCACGGAGACACAAGAAGATGTGTAAGGAAGAAGGAGATATAGGAAAGACAGAGCAGATAATATTGTCTACAGACTACTTCGACGTATGGGGGCAGTGGGAAAACTGAATTGAACACAAGTTCTTAAGTAGTAAAGATTATCTATTAGTAACCCAGAAGGGACTTTTTTTATTTTTAACTGAAAGTGATTATAAAGTTATGGAATCAGGCTGAAGTATCATTAAGGATGTCTACCAATCTGTAGGAAAAATTGGGAGGTTTGGCAATCACAGTTGCTAATAGTTACTGGAAAAATAAAATAAGTTCATGTTTATATCTTGATAAGTTCAAACCGCTCAGTCCAACTAGCTACAGTTTATAACCCTTATAAATCTGGGTTTCTATCTGGCTCAGTCTGGAAGCCACATCTTGTTCAAGAGTCATATTTTCAAAGCCAAAGCTAATTAAAAAGGAATTCTCTTCTCTATTTGAATTTTGGAAATGTGCAGTAAGAACAAAATACAACAGTCCATAGCAGCTCTTTTCAATCAACCCCCTCATTTTGCAATCATTCCAGTGCCTTTCCCCTCAAATCACTAAGAAATTCCTCTACCTCCAACATACACTGCTACTTCTCTTCTTATCTCTCTCTTGCTCTTTCAGTACTTTGTTGTTTAAATTGCCTTTAGCCATTTTTCTTTCTGTCTTTTTTATTCTTCTGGCTTATCTTTTCTCTACTCCCCCTAATTTTTCATCTAAAAAGCTCAGGGAACTAGTTGGGGGAAGATGAACTCTCCACAGAAGGTGTTAAACAGATGCTGGAGCAGGGCATGGGAAGAACAATAGAAGGGGGAATTCTCCTTGACAGGTAGGCGGTAGAGTTGGCATGGGGGTAGGGATGGGCACACATACTCAAACAATACTAATTTTTAATCATAATGAAAATATTTAACATTTCCTGTGCTTACAGTTCACTAAACATTTGTACATTCCTTATTTCAACTAATCCTCAGGGCCCTGAGAGTCAGTGTTGTTATGCTCACCGTGCAGCTGAGAAATCTAGGCTCAGGTTGGCGAAATGACTTGAATAAATTAGTAGGACAGAATTTCAGAATTTGAACCCAGGACTCCTGACTTTGTCCAGTGCTTGGTTCTTGTTCTCTTCTGTTATCTGTTTCTCCAATATCTGCTTTATTCTCTCTGCCTGCTGTTCTCTCAGAGGGTATTTTTTTTTCCTCTTTATCCCAATCTTATCTGTCTTTCCTACTATTTTAGTCCTACTGGGAATTTCCCTCCTGATTTGAAACTCTTGACCAAAAAGCAACAAAGACTGAGAACTCTGTTTTTTTGATGTTGCTGTTGTCTGTTTTTTTAATTACAGGAGAAAACTTAAGGAGATTTCTTCATCGAATGCATTCTCCTCAGAATGGCATACATGTTTGGTCTGCTTGTTAACATGACTCACACAAAGTGAGGTTGAGAATCAAGGATACAGACTTTTTAACAGACACTTAACAAGAAAAACATCGAAGTCCTGGGGGTCCTGTGATTGTCTGGAATGTTCTGAATGTTATTTTGTAGTGTTTCTTAGAGCTAGTTTATAAGCCACATACGACAATCTATGTAATTTTTCTTACTTAAGCCCTTTTTGGACCAAGACAGGGTTAGTTGGCTTACTTAGTCTATCACCTTTTTCATTAGGCTTTTGTCTGCTTTAAGGATGTAATTTACTCTCAGAGGACAAATATCTTTTATCACTGAAGATAAATGTCTGTCTTTCTGTCTCTCTCTCTAATCTATCTACCTGTTACTATTTTTTGAGACTGTTTTGCTCTCCAGGCTGGAATGCAGTGGCCTGATCATGGCTCGCTGTAGCCTCAACCTCTGGGGTTCAAGAAATCTTCCCACCTCAGCCTCCCAAATAGCTGGGACTATAGGCACACCACCATGCCAGGCTAATTTTTTGTATCTTTTGTAGATACAAAAAGTAGTATCTACAGAAGTAGAGATGAAATTTTGCCATGTGGCCCAGGCTTGTCTCGAACTCGTGAGCTCAAGTGATCCCCCTGCCTTGGCCTCCCAAAGTGCTGCAATTACAGGAATGAACCACTTCATCTAGCCTATCTATGTATCTATTAATCACCTATTTCTATCAAAATACCTAAAAGCCTCCTAGGGTGATTAGATGTGCAGAGGCAGGAACATTGCTTTGTAGTCATGTGACGTTCAGCATGACTAATATAGGCCTGAACTGAATGATGTTCAGTGACATGGGGCAAGGGACTGGCTGCTGACTGTTGGGTGCGTGGGAAGCGAGGGTAGTGGGAGGAGCTCTTGTAGACTCCCAGCTTCCAGCTTTAGTATGGGAAGTGAAGCAGCCCTGGTGTCGGAAGGGTAGTACTTCCCTGGAGATGGTTACAGTTGTAACTGGTGACCTGGGAGTGAAGACGACAGAAGCTGAGGAACAGGCACACAGAATCTATCAAAGGGATCTGAGGAGCCAAGCACCAACATGATCTGATTGGCCATGTATTTGATCAGATTGGTCATCAGGGCAGGTGACAAAATAGGTTTGACCATTTTCACTGAGAAGTCTTTCACTGAGAAATCTTTACTGAGAAGTCTTTCAGCACAGATATCTGAAAGGAAATGTTCATTTAAAAGAAATCTTAGTTGAAGGAAAGTTCAAGAGGATATTGGTGTGCCATTGCTGAGTACTGTTTGGGCAATGCCGTTTTATAGGCAGTAAACATTCTTGGAGAGATTATTATTTAACCTACTTGCAATAGAGTGAAATAGAATTGCTTACATTTTTCTTCTTCTTCTGAGCACCACTGTTATTATTCTGAAACATCAAAATAGGCAGAAGAACAATTCCATCTGCAGGACTTAATCAGCATGTGCCTTTGTTGGGCCTCCCTTTCCTTAGCTTGTCGCTTTTATTTGGTTGATGGGTTCATCCCTGGATCTAACTGACTGCTTGTTCCTCTCTTCATTGTGAAACCAAGTGACTGACATACTTCATGCAAGTCTGTTGTCACTGAGGAAGAACAAGATAACAGTAACCAGGGGAGTGGAGAAGAGGGTGAGTTTCTGAAGTGACCCCATACTCTCTGTGCAGTGTGTCAACTGTGCTGCAGCCTTGGGGAAAGGTAGACCTGAAACTCAAGGAAACCTACAAGGGGAGTGAGGTCCCTTGGTTAACTTTCTGCCAGTTTTGTTAAATATAGATCAAATATTTCATTATTTGTGAGATCCTCTTAAAAACAATCCCAATTTTATACTGTGGTAGATGATGTGTGTATCAATAATGCCTGTAATTTCACATAAGGCATAATTGATGTATTCATTTCCTGTGACTGCTATAACAAATTACCATAAACTAGGTGACTTAAAAGCATTTATTCTTTGATGGTACCAAAGGCGAGAAGTTCAAAATCAAGGTGTTGTCAGGCCCACACTTCCTCTGAAGGCTCTCAGGGAGATTCCTTCTTTGCCTCTTCCAGCTTCTGGTGGCTCCTGATGTTCCTTGGCTTGTGGCAGCATCACTTCAACCTTTGCCTCTATCTCCACATAGCCGTCTCCTCTTCTACCGTGTGCGTCTCCTCTGTGTGTCATATTATAAGGACACTTATTAGATTTAGCGCCTATGTAGATAATCCAAGATAATCTCATTTTAAGATCCTTAATTTAATTACATTCACAAAGACCATTTTTACAAATAAGGTCAAATTCACAAGTTTTGGCAGTCGCGTGTGCATATATTATTTGGTGGGGGCACCATTCAACCCACTATGATGGGTTTACTGGTCTTTTTGTATATTTTTAAATGACTGACCTTTGGCATCTAAAATTTGTTGTAATCATGAGTTAACCCTTACTGAGCCCTTTCTCTGTGTCATACACTTTGCAAAGTCCTTGAACTTATTGTTTTAAGACCATTCTATGATGTCACTCTTATTTTTATCTCCACTGCACAGACAAGAAAAATGAGGTTTGGAGAAATTAAGTAATCTGTGCAAGGTCCCAGGGCTTGTGGGATTGTAAAGGGTGGGGCCATGATTAAGTCCACATTCACCTGTTTTGAACCTGGACCCTTCACCAGCATGGTGCAGAAGAAATAGATGCATATAATGTCTTAAAAACTTCAATTAAAAAACAAATAATTTTTCCCCTTAACCTCTTAAAAATTTCTAGTAAACAAGTAATGTTAACACACATGCATTTCCTGATAATCCATGTGCTTATCTACATCCGAAATTTAATGTATATAGAAGAACCCAGTAAATGAATTTATTTTTAAAAAACATATTACATCGCTAGGAAATAATTAGTGGTGGATAATCTTTCTAAAAATAGTTCTAAAATTTGGATAAAGGCAAAAAGCTAAGCTTTTCTAAGCAACATTGAATTCCCTAAATGTACCTCAATGTAGGTAATTAATTGTAAATTTGTGTAGTAGTAACACAGAACACAACACACCTACAATTGAACATTTCCTTGATATCCAAATTCCTCATTTGTGATTTTTTTTTGGCTTTTATGCCTTACAATAAATCCAGAAATTTTAAATTCAGTTTGGATTACCTATAGGCAAGAAAAAAATTATAGGCAATTGTTTTAGTGGCAATTGCAGTGGATTATGAATCTAGACAAGACTTTTTAGTCTGACGTGAGTTACAAACTAGTTGGTAGGACTTTTCAGAAGGTCACTTCATTTCTCTGAGCCTGTTTTCTTACTTAGAATAGGCTGGATCAATGGTTCTTACCTTTCCTTGGTCTTTGATGATTTCATAATAGCTATGGATCCTCTTCTCACAAAAATTTCCATACACAATTTTATATACTATAGAAAATTCACATTTTGCTGTAGCCCATTCATGAATGTCCTGCTTGTTTGTAGACATGGTTGTTGTGGATCCATCTCTAGAGTCCCATTTAGCTCCAATATCCAAGGTTTCTTTAAGTAATTGCATTACTTTAATATATTTGATAGAGAAATATGTGTGACTTGTGAAACAAAAATGCTTCAACAAACAGAGAATGAGGCAAAGTCTGTGTGAGAAATGACAGAAAGCCATCTATTTTACTGTAAGAGAAAAACGTAAACATTTTGAAAGTGCTCTTAGAATTTGAAGACCTTATAAAAGTCTTTCAAAAATTATTCTGGCACATATTGAAGGATCTTGACTTTTGAAAGGTTTTGACTTTCAAGTTTTTGTAAAATTGCATTTTCCATCTGATGCCAGAAAGGCAGTGCTGCTTTTGTCACAGCCAGAATCCAAGTGAAATGGCTCCTGGCAGTTCCAAGGAGTCAGAAAAAGTTCATGTGGCACAGGGATGATGCCCTGTGCACAAAGAAGCTGTGCTGTTCTTCCAGGGTGGGTTTGTGTGCGAGCTGGCACTCTGAGGATGCTAAGTTGGCACTAGGGGAGATGCCCAGGAGATAAGATCTGCCCCCCCCATCCCGCACCATGCACTATGCAATTGGTAGAGCCTATATGTCAAAGGATTAATGCTTTTCCCCCCTGAACTGGCTCTCTCATTAAAGCCCTATTGTTTTGCAGTTTGTGATCTCCACCTCCACATTCCCCACAAAACGATTTAGTTTTGCAGCCTTTTGATTAGCAAAGGTTTGGTTGTTGGTGCTACAGCCCTCTTATGATGTGTATACATCAATAATGAGATTCTTGTGGTGTTTGTCCTCAGTCACTTGTTGGAGATTACTGACAGGCAGTGAGAGATCAAGTCAGCAGAGCTGGGCTTGTGGCTTGGGTTTTTCCTTGGGGCTCATGCAGTTTGTTGTAATTGCTATCTTCATCAGTCTTGTTTGAGTATCAGGGTATGTAGGTGTGTGTCTACACACACAGGTGTGCTTGAGATTCAGGATGATGAAGGGCAACCAAGTGGCACAAGAACCCATGGCTAGAAAAAAAGAGAACTAAGAATTGAAGTCTGAATTCCAAATTAATGCCCAAATCTAATGTTCCTCTGTTGCTCCGAAGCAACACTGTCCAATAGAATTTTCTGCAATGATGGAACTCTTCTTTATCTGTGCTATCCAATATGGTAGCCCTAGCCACATGTGGCTATTAAGTACTTAAAATGTAGCTAACATGAGAGAGTAGAATATTGCATTTTATTTAATTTTAATTAATAAAAATTTAAATATAAATTGCCATATATGACTAGTGGCTACTGTACTGGACAGAGAAGCTCTTGGATGGTCCTTTCTGATTTTGGTTTTATAGGATAGTCTCCAAGTATGAGACATTGTTTCTGATATCACTGTCATCCTTTTGATAGGTAAACCTAATGATCAGCTTAGAATTTAAAAAAGCCTTAGTAGCTTGTCTGTATAAATAAAGATGTGCTCCATTACTGCCTGCTCAATAGCTTTGTTTCTCAGTAATATTTACACCCATCTTTAGGTACATGTGTCACATACACATCCAAACAGTTTCCTAATGGGTGGCCTTTATTTCTTACATGTCCCTGTAATTTCTGCCTAGGTGGTACCTGCCAAACCCTCCTTTTTCTACCCTTAGAGTTTTTTGTTCTTATTCCATTCACTTCAAAATATCATTACCATTGCAAACAAGGAAAATGTGTTTATCAGAAACTGCAAACTCCTTTAGGGCCTCATAGGATTAATCACGGTTATAAAGTTTTATTAAACACAATTTTTGTTTAATGACAAGCTCCACCAGTCCTTCCCATTCCAAACCAATCCTGTCCTAAGGGTGAATTGCGCTTAGCAGATTGTTTTCAACAGACTCTTCAAGACAATCCCTATTACTTTGTCATGCACAGAGATATTTTTCTTCCTGGATAATTTGAACTTCCTTAAAAATCACATCTGTTTCATACTTTATTTATTTGTAATTTAAATCCTTAAATTGAATCTTTCATTACTAACATCTGGGCTTGAAATGCAGCCCACTTGAAAAAATACAAATTTTATTTTATTTGTAGTTACCCCCCTTCACTCAGTAGCACTGGTACAAACATTCTCTGGCCAGAGGCAAAACAGCCGGGTATCTTAAAGCTGTGATGCTGTACCACGTGTAATGTGGCTCACTTGATTGTCCCTGAAGTGACTGGCAATTTGCCCAGAATTAGACTGAATGCACGTAATAAGCTGTAGAATTTCCACAATATTGACAATTAGATATCTCTATGCAGCAGCAGCTGTGTATTGTTCTCATGGTATGGTCCCCTCAAAGCACCTCCTAAAAAGAAAAAAAAAAAACCTGGCAGAAGGTTGCAGGCAGCAGAAAGGTAATATACATTGTATGAAATATCTCAAATTCAGATTAATAGGGATGTTTCTATTAGTACAGTTTTCTGCAATGGAAATCATGGCTGAAACAGAATGCTTTGAAATAGGAGTTTATAACATCACATCTGTATCGGGTAATTGCTATATTTTTAGCATATTTCGGAGGAAGATACCTTTTCTTATTTCCATTCATTGTGAAAGGGAGAGAATTGTATCACCAGCGCTTCTGGAGTGTTTCAAGTCTTTGAGAGCGAGCAGTTCTGATCCTGTGGACATGTTGACATGCTCTTACCCTTCTGAAATCACTTTGGTCATTTAAAATAACTCTCACTATCCCCCGAATGGAAATTAGCCCCAAGAAATCATCTTGTTTGTGGACAGTTTTGATGAAGGAGTCCAGCTTCTAATTTGCCATTTTTGCACTCTTAATACACAGAGAGCCATTCAGATAAACATGAAAACATCTCTCCATATTCCACCATTTTTCAAAATATGTCTCCACCAGCTCATTGTTCCATGCTTGTAGAAAAGAAAAGAGAACATTAAGGAAGTGAACTCATAATTTCTCACTATCTAGAAGCCATTGCCCACAGTCCTAAGATTTGAATATTATTTTAAACCACACATTCGAAGTTTGCAGTATGAATGGCTAATCTTTGATATTTTGCCCAGTGGAGCTGGGGCAGACTGTTGTTGTCTGGAGCCAGACTCGGTAAACTGTGGGTTTTGTTGTTTGTCTCCTTGTAGTAGAAATGAACGTTTTAAAAGAAAGCTGCTGTTTTTAGAAAAATACCATAAAATCTCGGGAACAATAAGATGTCATGTTTTCTATTGCAGATCTTAATTTATCAAGCTAATTACCAACAAAATGTAGCTAAATTGCTGATAATCTTGAGACTGATTAATTCAGCAACAAGACATTGTTGGGTTCTTTAAAGGTTAGCCGTAGAATTTGGGTAGCATACTAACATAGGATTCTTTCTCACCTCAAATTATACTGACTCCTTCTTTTAGAAAATTCCACATTATTAAAAATGCATTCAATTTTTGTTCAACACATACATTTTTTTTCCTATTAATGCAAATTAGAGGAGAAAAAGATAAATCAAATTTCTTATTTGCAAAGAACTTACTGGATACTTGTATTTTCTCTCCCACAGCCCAGTTTAAAATCTTCTCTTTTAAAACTTTATATTTATACTTCTATTCCTTTCCCTTCCCTGAGTTGCATCTTTAATAATTATTTATTGATGATTGCCTTTTGTATTGAAAAAGCATCAGGAGATGGAGTGGGAGCTCCCCTCTAGGAATCAGGAACTCTGAATTCTCCAGTTTCAGTTCTGCTTCTGACAAGCTGAGTGACTTTAGGCTAGTTGTTTTGCCTCTCTGAGCTTCAGTTCCCCCAAATGTGGACAAAAGTTAGTAGAACTTGATCTAGAGCATCTAGCTTATCAGACAGTCAAGTGGAAAATACCATGGACCCTGAGGTCAGCTTTGGTGATGGCCATTTCTTTTCCCAGGTGTGAGAAAGATACTTTCTTGACACCCACTTTCACCAGTTGTGCCCTCTGTGTTCGCCTGCAGCTGAATCAGTGGCTAATGAGGTCAGATCATGATGTGTATGCCTGTGAGCTGAAGACAGGGCTGAGACGGCATGAAATGTTATCGCTTGGGTGTTTCTACTGCCAGCAGCATAACATTGAGTCCCTTTGGTGCCTAATGTACTCTAATAAAGGAGGTTAAAGAGCCAGTACATTAATTGACTCCCATCCTAAGTCCCTTTTATAACCTGTGCTATCAGCATAAGTACAAGTGTGGTGTAGTAAGGAATATCATTATGAAACAGATTTCCTGAGAGAGGAATTAGCTGGCTCTGGTGGGCATCCCTGCTGTAATGAACACACTTCCGTGTTTATGAATACCGTTATAGATGTACTCTTAACAATTCTGCTGGGGAACAAAAGCTTTCATTGGATAGCCTAACGGAGCATTTTCTCTGACTGGTTTTTGAAGGGTTAATTTGCAGTTTACTATTGAATAACATAAAATGAGCTGTAAATAATGTAATGATACGTATTGTTAAGCTACATATACTATACCAGGTGCTGGTACACCCACTCCTCACTTAGATATAATCTGGGGCAGTCAACAAACACAGATGTATTTTAACAAAGAAAGAGAGAGAGAGAAAGACAGAAAGAACAAGAAAAAAAATTAAAACATATGTAAGATAATTTAACCAAGACAGAGATCCAGGTAAAACTTGGCCTATTTTTTTTTCTCAGAGTAGCTTCTCTGTACTGGGTGAAATACAACAGCGTTTTGGCTTGTTTTTGGAATACACACGAGCCAAACACGTGGGAAACACCTTGACAGGCCTTTTGTATAACTACAAGGAAACTGATAATCCTAAATAAATTGCATGGGAAAAATACGAATCTTTGAATACTAGTAATTATAATGGTTATTTTTCACTTTTGTAGCACCTGCAAATGATGTATATGTAACAAAGCTTCAAAAAGCTCTAATTAACTTTTTATTTTTTTCCATTTACTGGCTTTAACCAGTTTGCATTAATTGGCAATTTATATCTATATATTTTTACCAAATATTTCTATTACTTTTTAGTGGCTGGAAATCACACATTATTGAATTTATTTTTGCTGAATTTATTTTTAATTTTTTTCAGCCACTTGCTCTAAACTTCTCTCTTCCTGCCCTGCTCTACCAAGAGGGTGGAGGGAAGTAGAAATCTCTATGTTAAGCTTATGGGCGGGAGACACCCACTCTTGCTTCTAGGGTTCAGTGACATGACTTCTGACTAATAGTGCCAGTCAGAATTCCTAACTGCTCCTACCAAATGTGTAAGGGCTCTGTTTGGAAGACCTCCAGGCTCAGCTTTTCAACAGATTACTCTGGGCTATTCATGGCACAAGATTAGTCTGACCACCATGAAGACAATGCTGTGTTCTGCTTTAGGGCTTAGGACAAGTCAGACCCAGACGAAGCAGACCTCTGAGGAGATCTTAAAATGGACACCAAATTAAAAACCCTCCAATTTGCAATTCTGATTATTCTGAAATTAGCCAATTGCTGCCACTTTGGGTGGCAGTGCCAGGGGAAGAGGAAGCCTAAGACTGTCTGGGGGCTAAACTTGTGTCCGGGGAAGGAGAAAACGGGCACTATTGACCTCAGGAAATTTGGGGAAGAAGGAAACAACTGGTACTTTAGGTTCCTCTCTCTTTGTAATTTTGTTTGGGTTTAAGGGAACATCTAGGTGCCCCTGTCATCTACACGGAAGTCAATGGGTTGAAAGGTTTTGACAAGCTTTTACTTAACCAGGGAAGAAAAAAAATGACCATCTAGGGGTTGGACTAGTAGTGATCTGGGAAGAGATAAAGAGGTATAGTCACCTCCAGAAATCTAAGGCAGGAGGAATCAGACCAGGGACGTGTGTGTGTGTGTGTGTGTGTGTGTGTGTGTGTGTGTGTTTTCCTTTTTCTTTTTTTTTTTTTTTAAAAGAAAGAACATTTTAGCTGCTATCCAGGTAGAAGTAGAAGCTGGCAGAAGGTTCTGGCTAGTGGCAGGTGCCTCTTAGATCAGGGCCGCATCTCTCTGGCTGACCACCAGGCTAGGCCAGAGTGAATGCTGCCTGAAAGTAAGACTTGGGCCTCTCAGGATGCAAAGGCAAGATGGCTGCCACAGCCATCTGCAGGACATCAAAGGCTGCTGCCTGATGGTGCTTGGGCTGCCAAAGCTTCTAAAGGGTTTGGCGCCTGCCTGGAAATCGATGCAAACTGTCCATCTGCCGCATGGACTGGCGACAGCTGATTCTTTTGCAGTCTGCAAGATGGACCCGACCTAAGCCAATCGGCCCCGGTCCCTGATTATACAAGGTTTGTCTGACCCATTTCATTAGCCAGACACATGAGATACAGTATGTGGTTTTTCATTTTCCTCAGTACGTGACACTATAAACACCAGTGCTGGGGATGAACTGAGAAACCAAAGGGGACATACTGCTGCTTCTGCAGAGAAAGCATATTGGCAATGTTCAAAGCATATTGGGGCATAACCGTAGCCTAAAAACCCCAATATGGATTAGGACAGCTGACCAGATGTCTTGACTGACATTTTTAAACACGTTTCAAGGGTATCCCTACAGGACATAAAAGCTAGCCATACATCTGTGGACTTCTTTTTTTGTCCCACCCCACACGGCTTCAACTAAGTGTGTGGTGCATGGAAACTCGGAATGTAGCTAACAGCTCCAGCGACAAAGAAAAGCTTTGACATGCTCAGACTGTGGCCCACCTACCCAGGAAATGCTTGAGCTCCATTTGGAGTGAATGACTGCTGGCAGCTGAGGGAATGAATGAACGCATGACCCAGAAGTGGGTGTGTGCAGCAGCTCTCCTGCAAGCTGCCTCTTTAAGAGGAGGTTTTTTTTTTTTTTGAATTGGAAACTGTTCCTTCACTGCCCTATGCAACAAGCTTTTATGGACACTCCTGCAATTCAGTGTTCGGTGGTGTATTCAGTTTTGCTCTTGGCTGACCTGGTTGGGGCTGCGGCAATTGGAAAGCCAGGCAATCGGCAGCTGTTCCGTGGTGAAATGGAGAGTGGATAGAAGGAGAGAGAGATTAGGATTTTAGGGAAGAAGGGTAAAATTTTAATTTCCATTTATAAAATTACAGACTTGTCAGCATGAGAGATTAAACTAGGTTTTAAAAGTTTGAAAATCACAAGGAAAAGCGGTACTTTAAATATTTGGGACCTCAAATGTTGCAGTTATATTCTGGATTCTTTGTGGTAACAGCATATTTAACCAGAAATGATGCTGACTTAAGATTTCATATGTTTCAAAAGATTATGTTTTTCTTAATTTAAAATTAGCTAGAGGTTAATCCCAACCCTCATTTTTGAACTGTAGGAGGCTGTAGTATGGATTAAAAGCATCTTCTCTTTCTTCTTTTCTTTGAGAGCAAATTTGGCATATAATCTGCCACTGGATGTCTTTGTCAGACTGTGTCTTGATACCCAGTTAGCTTTCTCTCTGGATCTTTCTGAGCATGGCAGAATATTGAGCCTGCAGATTTACTATCGCTGATGGTTAGAGGATGCAGGTTTTGTAGCTCAAAACTTTCTTTTCCTTCATAATCAGCATTTACATGAATCAGAAACATACTTTTCACGTCCAACTAAAATGTGCATGAGAGTAAAGCTAGGCTTTTCTTAGAGAATCATGGACTCATTTTTTAAGAGTTGGAATGGAAATTTGAGATGATCTCAGCCAAGATTCTTGTATTGAGGAGGACGTTGTGATGAAGAGGAAGATGAAGTGACATGTCCAAAGAAACACGGCAGCCAGGTTGTAGCTGAGTTGGTCCTGGAGCCCAGGTTTCTGGACTCCCAGTCCTGTGTGTTTCCCTATATTCTGAATGAGGTCATCTTGATAACTGGACTTGCGCTCTTTAGGAGAGCAAGACACAACTACATACCTGGATTATATTTTCTTTGACAAAAAAAAGGAAGATAATGAAGTTAGAGATTTTGTAATTAAAAACTCCAAAATCTTACCATGACCAGAAGGCGCTAAGCAGTGAATTAAAAGATTTCTTCAACTCAGCTTTATCTCTCTGCTGTTTACAGGGCTAGTTCAAAAAATATTTGCCCTGAGATAGGCACGCACTCTTTGTCAACTGAGTGGTGAGCTGGGACACACTGCAGAGGACTCAGACCTGAGCTCCTAGTGACCATCCTCTACCTGGAGAAGCTGGGAGACAGCCCTATTCCCATACATAATTCAAGTGTGCCATCTCTCTGCTAGAGTCCTCCAATAAAAATTTGCACAGCTGATGGGAGCTGTGGGTTCTTATGTACATGACAAAAGTTTATGTGCTAGTTATCGAAACATACTATTTTCTTGTCTGTGTTGGCACAGGCAACTCCGTTCCACAGATAGTTAAAAAAATAATGCCAGGTGCAGCATAAATAAAAGTTACTCACAGACACTGTGCCATTAAACTTTCTTTTGTAAATGAAAGTCTTCCTTTGTTCCCTACTTCTTGCTGAAACAACTTTTATGTTGGCCGATGAAAAGAGAAGGCTCCCAGACACAAACCTTCCAAAAGAACATGTTTATTACTGTGGAGCCTGGATTCCAGGGCCCAATTCTTTATAGCCCTGCTTTCTAACTTGAAATCCATTTTTTTTAAAAGATGAATGGATGTTGTAGAAAACCTTTTCCTTACCAGACAACACCAAATGATATGGCAGTTTTGATTCCATCTTATGTGGTAGGCTCATAAAAATCATTCCATTAGGCATAGTCACAGCATTTATTTAGTCTGCTTGGGTGAGCTGGAAAAAAATTACAAATGTGCTGAAGTTGTGATTTGAAAAAAATCACAAATTATAACTGGAGAATGTAAAAACTGAGGCAGAATGTTTCAGCACAATTTATGAGGTTTATTTAAATACTGCAATTCTTGCTAATAACTTGTGAACAAATCTCAACTTAAAAAAAAGTCAGAATGAGCAAAAGATTATTTTAAACTCTTCTATTATCTTCTATCACACCGCTCACTATTCTCACTCACCATGATGGCCTTTCCTGGGAGCCAAGACTTCCTGAGATGCTGTACAAGTTAAGGCAGGATGGAGAATCAATCATTAATGTTTGTTTAGCAAAATTCTGTCTTGAAACCTGACTTTATGTGCCTAAGAGATCCAGGTGGAAACAACTGTTTCGTTGATGGGTTTTTTTTGGGAAGAACTGGCTCCTGTCTCTAGAATATTTGGGTTGTAGAAGTGGCCAATTAATTGTGTTAGGAAAGAACATGAAGATAAATTGAGAAATTACTGGATTAGGGAGCAATGGTTTGAGTGTGGCTGTTACTTCTTTCCATGAGCACCTGTGCACTTCTCCCCACTAAAATAGAGTGGCCTGGCATTTGTCTATTTTCTGGATTTCTTTGGATCTACATGATGATAAATGGCTGAGTAGAAAGGCCAACCATCCAGGTGTTTTAACTAAATGTTCCAGGCATTTTATCAACATTTATTGAGTGGTTCTTACAAACAAGGCTGAGTGCTAAAGGCATTGGGAGATTACAAGGTGAATAGGATACATATTCTATTCTTAAGAAGTTTGCAGGCCAGATATGGTGGCTCACGCCTGTAATCCCAGGACTTTGGGGTGTCAAGGTGGGTGGATCACCTGAGGGCAGGAGTTTGAGACCAGCCTGGCCAACATGGCGAAACCTCGTCTCTACTAAAAACACAAAAAATTAGCTAGGCATGGTGGCGCGCACCTGTAGTCCCAACTACTGGGAGGCTGAGGTGGGAGAATCACTTGAACCAGGTTGGTGGAGGTTGTAGTGAGCTGAAATTGCGCCACTGCCCTCCAGCCTGGGTGACAGAGTGAGACTCCATCTCAGAAAAAACAACCACAACAAAAACAAACAAGAAGTTTGCAGCAGAGTCAGGCTTTGTGCAGAATCCAATAGAGCCTAGTGGACCCTGGGGATTTTTTAAACAAATTCAGTGGGTACAAGTGGAGGAAAGCTATGGTTTGACAGATTGTCTGCAAGCCATATCCATGAATCAGACAGGGTAGACTCTTTAGCCTTTTTCTTCAAAAAATGATGTCCATTGCATGGGTGGTGAAAGAATATAATTCCAGCAGGAATTTGCAACTTTGCTGACTGATGCTTTTCTGATGCTGAGTCAGGACTAGAATTTACTCTGAAGCAGGGCTTGGGATATGTATCACTGATTGTGTTATCGATAGGGGGCTTGTGTAATTACCCTTAACCAGGGTCTTTTTAAAACTGTAAATGGATGCTATCAATAATTATGCTGGGATAATAGGAGTAAACTGTGGTATCCTGAGCAAATAGTCATTCTAGCTATAGATGAGACTGACCTAAATTAAGCTTTGTGAGTATACCCGTGGGAGGGGGAGTGTTTCTCAGATCACCTAGTGTGACAGCTCCAGACTCAGACTCAAGGACACCAAATTGAAATGATTTGAAAATGCAAATTTAATGGCCACGCCTATAGCACTTATTTTGACATTCCTTTCTTGGAACATGCTCTTTTTAGCTACCTTTCCATTAACTCATGGCCAGTTGGGAATTAAGTGTGACAATGATTTAGATCATCTACCTTCAGATAATCTAGAGTTGCCAGATTAGTTGCATCTTCACAGTTAAATGCAATAGAAAGCTAAATTCTGTTGACTACAAAAAAAAAAAAAAAAAAAAAAAATGCCTGGGATGAAATTCTGAAATATTTTCAGTGGTAGCATAAAAAATTGTCAAGACAGTATCTCTTTAATTTTTCTTTGATTTAAAAACTCAGATTTAATATATTTTATTAAAAATGTCTTATCCATTTTTCTTGTTTTGCAAATTTTGTGATGAAAGCACCTTAGGAAGCACTGTGATTTCTTCCGTGAGCATGTTTTGCTCTCTCATGAATTATACTGCACTTAGTGAAAACATGCTGTTTGGCATACAGTAACAGCTCAATAAATATTAAGTAAATAAATAAATAAATTTGGGTAAAACAAAGTAAAAATAAGTCATCTCATTTCCTAATTTATTTATGGACTTTCAAAATTCTTTAAGAAATTATTCCTTAGCAGAGATATAAATGTGTGTGAGCAATTTTCAGGTCACTTACCTGTATTGCTATGCTGGATATGCATTGGGGTATGTGTGGGTTGGTGTATATAATTAACTGTTCCCTGAAGCCTAAAGGTGTTACCAGAGCATAGCATTTAAAATTCACCACTTTCCTATATTCCTTATAGAAATTCTACCTGATGCTTTTATTTCATAATCTGTATGCTCTGTGAGGATGAATTCATATTATTGTCATCTTCTCATCTTTCATGGGGCAGCTATAATAACTATAAATGGACCTACCTAGCGTGCCTAGCATCCTCTCAGACAGAATTCAACAACATGGTGCTTATTTTTAAATAATGATGACAATGAGGAAATAGAATCTTAATTTGTTTGTATTTTATAAATAGAAGCTCAAAGAAAGGAACCCAGAATTTTTTACTATGTTTTCATCCAAATCATTAAAAGCAATATAAAATGCAGATTGCTTAGTCCATTAAAATTTTAATGTGAATTTGATATTTAGTAGAAATTGTGGCTTAATAAAACCACCTATTGTATTTAAGATAAAGAGCAGAGATGCTACACAAAATCTCAGTCTTTTAAGGGAAAAAAAATGTATAGATTGTATTTAGAAGGAGTGTGAAGAGTAACTGGCAAATTGTGGATTCTGTACCCTGTTAAATTTTTATGCTTTAACCCAAACAAAATTAATAGTCCACTTGGGTTTTGGAAAGATTGCTCCTGGACCAGCAGTGTATTTCTGAATGACATAAATATAAGAAAATTAGAAGTTAACTTTAAATGGATTTAGGCTTCTTACATAAATGAGAGCCACCCTTACACAAATTACTAAATCTATTCAGAGTAATTTATCAAGCAGTTATATGTTGTTTTTCTGTGTTGAAATTCCAGAAAATTTAATAACAACATACTTTCTGGAAATTGCATTAGCATAGGACATTAATAAGTTAGACCTATGGAACTCATGTGGGAGTATAATGTTGCTATTAGCAATGTATATTAAAGTAGAAACTGGTTATCACTTAAGCATATCTATGGTAATGCCAAAAGATAAGGTTTTTCCAAGAGCTTTTGGTATCATCTGAAATAAGCACTTAGAAAATTGTTCTATGGTATTTAGCAGTTAACATGAGCCAACAGTGGTGAGATAAGTGGTCCCAAATGAAAAGGATATGGGGAGCCAATTATAGAATTTTACAGCCAGAAGTGTTCTTATCATCTAACTACTTGAAATCCCAGATAAACGGGTTCAGAGAGGTCAAGTGACTTGCTGAAAGTCACACAGCTAGTTCATGGTAGAGCTAAAATGAACCTTGGGTCTCCAGGCTCTAGGCAGAATGCTTTGTTTGTCATATCACATAGAAATTGTAAAATGCTGGGTTAACACTACTCACAAACAAGCAGGGATCTGGCAGCTGATGGATAAATTTGGCTGGTGCAAACAATTAAGCAAAATAACTGTAACATTGCAAAAAGTGTGGAAATTTATTTTATCTTTAATCTGGGTTTTTAAAAGAGAGGCTTCTAGCTGGTCAAACTTAAATCATTGCTAACTCGTCATAAAGGGTTGCTCTACTTTTAGAGAACCACAAAATAATGATTCAGAAATGTGATTCATGCTTACAAGTTGTTAACACCCAACAGTGATGGCAAAGTGTTGAAGCTCTCTTACTCAGCCTTCCTCAGAATAATTAGGTAACAAAATAAGTTACTTAAAGTGCAAGAAAAGAGGTCATTTGGGCCACAACCCAAACCATTTTTATCTTACTTGGGGATTTTCCAATTGTTTTAGACACATCAAACTTGGAAAACAAAGACAGCTGATCATTAAAAATTAAACCTAGGTGCATTCCTCAGCCACCTCTTCAGTTGGTGAAGGGAAGGCGGTGTTAAGTGGAGACTTGCAGCTGTGTTCCAAGTTAATGAGGGGTTTTCAATTTGGCCAGTCACCCTATTTGCCCTTTGACCTTGTTGGCGCCTCTGCTAGTCTCCTTTGTGGCCCCGTCCTAGAAATGCAGTCCTCCTTTTTACGTGGTTCAACTGTATTTGCAATTACAATGGTCTCCCAGAGCATTAAGAAGGCTAGCTCATCAGATAACCACAAGCTAAAGGTTTCAACTGCAGCTATTCACAGTTTTTCTGAAAACCCAAGTATCATATCAATGGTGGAAAGGACCTACAAAGTGGCAGCCATAGCAGTGAGAAATTTAAAAAAGATAAATGGCATGGTTTGGAGTGCTCTGACAATAGCAGGTGTGAAAATAGATTATTTCTTCCCTCCCTGCAGCTACTCGTGTCACTTTTTACCCTTAGTACTTTGTTATTATTGCATGTATTTTGGCATTATTACAACTGCCTCATTTCATGACACTGCAAAAACAAGGTTCAGAAAAGCTGAACTTTTAATTGTGGTGAGAAATAAGTTAGTTTAATTATTTTCGGGTAATAGAAAAGATTTTTGTTTCTCTCCGTAAGTCCTTCCTTCCTAATCGCAATTCAACACCCCTTTCCCAGCATTGCTATGTATGAACTTCATGCTGCTAGACAAATAAATTCTTTGGAAAAATGCACATTTTTATTTGGAAATAATGCCATCTCTTTGTTAGATTTGCAGCAATCCTATTTTGCCTCTACTGTTTTTAAGTCGAAAATGAAAAATTATATAGAAGATGTTTGTGCATCATATTGTGCTGAATGGTATGTAG
The DNA here is from genome assembly GCA_963573385.1 of Cacajao melanocephalus. NCBI lineage: Eukaryota > Metazoa > Chordata > Mammalia > Primates > Pitheciidae > Cacajao > Cacajao melanocephalus. Next base: position 69,077 of record CAUYLG010046743.1, on the reverse strand, counting down.
GTCAGCATGCTGCAGCACTGCAGATAAGGGACAGGGAACAAGTGTTCTATGTACTTACAAGCAAATATCAGTCATAATAGAGGAAGACAGATCTACAAGAGCGTTTTGGCTTCGGAAATGTTTCTTGTCATTAGCATTTTAAAAAAGCTATGAGATTCAGGCCTATCAGCACCGATTCACAGCAAACCCTGGCTTGCACAGGTTGTTATCTATTTCGCACAGAGGTACAGCTGGTTAGCAAATGGATTTGCAGATTTTTTTTTTTTTGCAGGGATGAGTAAAAAGGCAAAGAATCAGGTACTTACAACCCATTCAGAATGTAACAATTTTGTTTGTGTTATAAACCAAACCTTCTGTTTTTGCAAACTGCATTATTTTTAGAAACAGAACCAAGAAAAAACCCAGCTGATTTAAAAAAAATCTTTATTCATATTCCAGTATCCCTAAGGGTTCTAATATCCATGAAGTAATACCAGCAAAGAGAGCAATAAGAACAGCAGACTCCCATGATTCAGTTTACAATGCTGCTTTATTGTGTTAGCAGTCGAGTCAAAAGGCAATATCTAATATTTTTAATTTTTTATTCCTCTCTGTACTCTGAGATGCAAAGGGGGAGAAAGTGCTGGGTAAAGGTACAATGTGTGTGTGTGTGTGTGTGTGTGTGTGTGAGAGTGTGTGTGTGTGTGAGAGAGATTAGAGGGACACAGAGAGAAAGTATTATTGAGTCTTTATTTGGAAGAGTATGGGTAATACATTTTAATATTTGTGTGAATTGGTATCAATTATCAGAAAGGATATCATGACACAAGGAATATCATAATTTTGTCTGAAACTATACTATAACGGTAAATATAGCAGATTAAGTTATTTGGGAAAAAAAGGACAATTACTGAGAAGAGAAAATAGACAACAATGTGTTTCTGCCTCATAGGTCTGGAGATATTTAAACCCTTCTCTTTTATTAAAGGGGTGTTTGGGGAGTTTCCCAAATGAAGAGATGATACAGGGACCACCACATTTAATCACATGGGTGCTTATAGACCTCTGTCAAATAATTTTTGTAAAGATGCTGAGTTGTAATGGGTGTAAGATTGGGCTTGGCAAAAAGCATTGCCCCCGGACATCAAGCCCAGTGGATGAATTACCATGAATGATTAGACATGCACTCTACTAGGCTCCCAGTGCCACAGTTACTGTTCACATAGACAATACTTACATTAGATCTCTTTCTAATTTGCTTCATTAATAGGGAGGTGGTGGAACCTTGTACAGTGAGGCAGGGTAAGCTAAAGCCTTTGTCAACATCTAAGACTTAGACCAAAGATTGGAATAAGGCAAGATGATGAAAGAGTAAACAGAAATTAAGAAATGTATTGGACGTTCTGGAAACATTTGATAAATGAAACACTGTCGAAGTACAACACTGAGTATTTTTGATTACAGCACTTTATTAGGAAATAGACAATCAGCCACTTCACTTGTAAATCAAGTTTTCCTGAGTTAGTTTATTCCTCTGTCTGGCAAGGCAAATACATTAGTCTTCAGTTAAATCACTATACTCTAGCCAATTATATAAGGCATTCCGAAGAACAGGTCTTGCTATCTCCCTTTTTGTTTTGTTATCTTAATATATGTCATGATAGGAAGGTCATGGTTTTTAATTTAATTAGTTTCTTTGTAATCATATATATTTTATGCGTTTAAAAAAATTATTCTGAAAAGAGGTTCATAAGCTTCGTTAGGATTCCATGGCCCAAAAAAGGTTAAAAGGTAGATCTGAAAGAGAATAGACCCTTGGGGGAAAATAAAACAAATGGTGAGAGGTCCTCATATAAAAACATTCCCAGAGACAAGTGGCAGGTACTAGGTTCTCTCTTCCTTCCTCACTGCTTCTGAAAATCAGAATGTCTTAATGTTGAGGACTCAATAAAGCTGAAGGACTAGGTAGGGAATAGTGCATAAAGCAGGGTGGGCTTTGGGCATAATGAAGTAAAATCCTTATTATTCATGTTCATTTGTTTCCTTCTGTTCTCAGGAAGCTTGCCTTCATTTTATCCCCACTCTTTTCCTGCCTGTCTCTGCTCCTTCTTTGAATAATCTTTATTTCTTATACTAAAATTCCTATAAGCTATAGACTTGAAGAGAACAGCCTGCTCTGTGTTCTTCACAGGATCTGGTGTGGCGTGGGAGGTCAATAACATCAAATGAATAAATGAATGAATGAATCAGTTTGTGTAATGGGAAATGATACTGTAGTCAGGAGAGTTCCCATGTGGACAAACAAGAGCTTAAAAGAGCTATTGAATCAAGTTTGACCTAAAACTGCCTCCTTACATATTTTAAGTTAGGCCTAAACGTTTCTCTGTACATAGTGAACTATAACCTAGATGGAAGTGTAAACAGACTGTAACCTACACTTGTGCCAATCACCACTGGCCAATCAAAGGGGGCCAACTGTTCAAACTGTGTTCAAATAATGCAAATGCCACGCTGTAACCAAAACGACTGTTTCTGTACCTCACTTCCACTTTCTGTGCATCACTTTCCTGTTTCTGTTCATAAATCTTCTTCCATCATGTGGCTTTGCTGGAGTCTCTCTGAGCCTCTTCTGGCTGAGGAGGCTGCTCGATTCACAAATTGTTCTTTGCTCAATTAAACTCTGTTAAATTTAATTTGCCTGAGATTTTTCTTTTAACTGAGCCAATATAATGTCAATCAAATGTGGAAATGAAAAAGTTTATAGAAAAAAGTTTTAGTTCTACCAGATAACAAACTCTAAGCCTCAGATGTGAGAATCTCTAGCAAAGACTGATCTGAATGTATGGACCATGTCTCCTTTCTTTGTCCTTCCCAATGTCGAATGCTCAGGCAGCAAGGTCAGTGTAGCCAGATATAAAGACTACATGGCATCTCCAAGCACATCACCTGTGTTACTATGAGGCTCTCTAGGTTGAGTTGGTCTGGACCTTTATAGCCACTAATGTCCTCTTTAAAAACATTAAAAAATATTCTAGGCATAGAAATAACACAAAAGAGTAGTAAAATAAACATCCAAAAGTCAGCAGTAGAACATTGCAAATACTGTTGCAGCTCCCTTTCATCTGTTCTAAACCCATTCTTCACCTTCCCTAAGAGAAGCGTAATCACTTGTTCTGATTTTGGTTTATCATTCCTTTGTCATTTGTTACAGTTCCATTACATAGATATTTATCAGTGATGTATTCCTTACCTCTGTGTTTTTTTTTTTTTTACAAAAGGTATATGTCTGTCTTATGTACTTTTTATGCAACTTAATTCTTTCTTTAAAATTATGTCTGAAATCCATCCATGTCAGTGGTGTTGAGTGTCTGTGGCTTTTCCAGAAGCTTAGTGCAAGCTGTCAGTGGATCTACCATTCTGGGGTCTGGAGGATGGGGCCCTCTTCTCATAGCTATGTATGAAGCAATATTTCACCGATTTTTCAATGTTGCGTGGTCTTCTATTATGTGCGTAAACACAATTTATTTGTATAATTGCCCATTGATAACATTTTGGATTGTTCTTGTTTCTTTGGTCTCCTGAGGCTGAACACAAAGAAAAAAATGTATTTTAACTTATTAAAAATGTATTTTTGTTGCAGATAAATATGACAAGGTGACCAACAAAATACTTTTAAACATAAAAAGAATTAAATAAGGATGAAGTCCAAGTAGTCTAATATGGCTTGGCTGTGTCCCCACCCAAATCTCACCTTGATTTGTAGTTCTCATAATCCCCACATGTCATGGGAGGGACCTGATGGGGGTAACTGAATCATGGAGGAGGTTACCTTCATGCTGTTCTCATCATAGTGAGTGAGTTCTCATGAGATCTGATGGCTTTATAAGGGGCTTTTCCTTCCTTCACTCTGTACTTCTTCCTGCTGCCATGTGAAGAAGGATGAGTTTGCTTTCCCTCCTGCCATAATTGTAAGTTTCCTCAGGCCACCCTAGACCTGCAGAACTGTGAATCAATTAAACTTGTTTCCTTTATAAATTACCCAGTCTCAGGTATGTCCTTATAGCAGCATGAGAATGGACTAATACAGTAAATTAGTGCCAGGAGTGTGGTGCTGCTATGAATACACCCAAAAGTGTAGAAGCGATTTTGGAACTGGGTAACAGGCAGAGGTTGGAACAGTTTGGAGGGCTCAGAAGAAGACAGGAAAATGTGGGGAAGTTTGGAAGTTCTTAGAGACTTGGAGGGCTCAGAAGACAGAAATCTGTGTGAAAGTTTGGAAGTTCCAAACTGCCTAGAGAATGGCTTTGCCCCAAATGCTGATAGTGATATGGACAATAAAGTCCAGGGTGACATGGTCTCCGGTAGAGATGAGAAACTTGTTGGGAACTGGAGCAAAGGTGACCTTTGTTATGCTTTAGTAAAGAGACTAGTGAATTCTGCCCCCACCCTAGAGATCTGTGGAACTTTGAACTTGAGAGAGATGATTAGGGTATCTGGTGGCAGAAATGTCTAAGCAGCAAAGGGTTCAAGAGATGACAGAGCATAAAAGTTTGGAAAATTTGCAGCCTGACAATGTGGTAGAAAAGAAAAACCCATTTTCAGGGAAATTTAGACCAAAGAAACAGAAATTCAAGCAGCTGTAGAAATTTGTATAAGTAATGAGGAGCCAAATGTTAATCACCAAGACAATGGGAAAATGTCACCAGGGCATGTCAGAGACCCTCACAGCAGCCCCTTCCATCACAGGCCCAGAGGCCTAAGAGAAAAAAATGGTTTTGTGGGCCATGGCCAGGGTCCTCCTGCTGTTTGCAGCCTAGGGACTTTGTGCCTTGTGTCTCAGATGCTCCAGGTGTGGCTTAAAGGGACCAACATAGAGCTCAGCCCATGATGGCTTCAGAGGGTGCAGGCCCAACCCTTGGCAGCTTCCATATGGTGTTGGTCCTGAGGGTGCACAGAAGATAAGAATTGAGGTTTGGGGCCATCTGCCTAGATCTCAGAGAATTTATGGAAACGCCTGGATGTCCAGGCAGAGATGTGCTGCAGGTGCAAAGCCCTCATGGGGAACTTCTAGGGCAATGCAAAAGGGAAATGTGGGGTAAGAGCCCCCATACAGAGTCCCCACTTGGGCACTGCCTAGTAGAGCTATGAGAAGAGGGCCCCATCCTCCAGACCCCAGAATGGTAGATCTACTGACTGCTTGCACTGTGCATCTGGAAAAGCCACAGACATGCAGCACCAGCTGTGAAAGCACCTAGGAGGAGGGCTGTAGCCTGCAAAGCCACAGGGGTGGAGCTGCCCAAGGTCATGGGAGCCTAGCTCTTGCATCAGTGTGACCTGGATGTGAGACATGGAGTCAAAGGAAATAATTCCAGAGCTTTAAGATTTCATTACTGCCCTGTTAGCTTTCAGACTTGCATAGGGCCTGTAGCCCCTTGGTTTTGGCTAATTTCTCACATTTGGAATGGGTGTATTTACTCAATGCTCATACCCACACTGTATCTAGGAAATAAGTGTCTTACTTTTGATTTTACAGGCTCATAGATGGAAATAACTTGCCTTGTGACAGATAATACTTTGAACTTGGAATTTTGTGTTAATGCTGGAATGAGTTAAGATTCTGGAAACTGTTGGGAAGGCATGATTGTGTTTTGAAATGTGAGGACATAAGATTTGGAGGGGCCAGGGGTAAAATGATATGGTTTGGCTGTTTCCCCACTCAAATGTCATCTTGCATTGTTTCTCATAATCTCCATGTCATGGGAGGGACCCAATAGAGGGTAATTGAATCATGGAGGTGGTTACCTCTTGCCCTGTTCTCATGATGGTAAGTTCTCATGAGATCTGTTGGTTTTATAAGGGGCTTTCCCCACCTTTGCTCTGCACTTCTTCCTGCTGCCATGTGTAAAAGGACATGTTTGCTTCCCCTTCTGCCGTGATTGTAAGTTTCCTAAGGCCTCCCCAGCCCTGCAGAATTGTGAGTCAATTAAACCTGTTTCCTTTAAAAATCAGACAGTCTCGGGTATGACCTTTATAGCAGCATGAGAACGGACTAATACAGAGTCAAAGGAACAATGCAAAATTTCTAACTTAAAAGATGAATTTAGACATGTCTTTTCTTTTTGCCTGCCTGCCTGCCTGCCTGCCTGCCTGCCTTCCTGCCTTCCTTCCTTCCTTCCTTCCTTCCTTCCTTCCTTCCTCCCTTCCTCCCTCCCTCCCTCCCTCCCTCCCTTCCTCTCTTCCTTCCTTCCTTCCTTCTTTCTTTTTCCTTACTTTCTTCCCTTTTTTTTTTTCTTGACAGGGTCTTCTTGCTCTGTCACCCAGGCTGGAGTGCAGTGGTGCAATCATAGCTTACTGTAGCCTTGAACTTCTGGGTTCAAGCCATCCTCCCACCTCAGCCTCCCAAGTAGCTAGAACTACAGGCACAAACTACTGTGCCTGGCTAATTTTTATTTTATTTTTATTTTTTTGTAGAGACAGAGTTTTAATGCCCTTCCCTTGTCCTCTCAAAGCACTGGTATGAGCCACCATATCCAGTCCCTGATTTGCACTTCTATCAGCAGTACATGACAATTTGTTGCTTGATACTCTTGTCAGCAATATGTGGTATCAGACTATTCAATATTAGCCAATTTGAAGGAATACCTAATGGTATTTTATTTTCTTTGCTTCCCTTATTACATTTGAACACTTTCCCACATATTTCTTTGGCCATTTGTGTTTCCCCTTCCATGAAGTTTCTGTTTATGTCTATCCCGGAGGAATTTCTGCTCATCATTATCTACGTGATTCCTCAAACTTCCCAGGCTCCCTACTATTAGTTGGGGTCATATGAATTGTTCTGCTCTATGAGCTATGAGAGGAACTAGAGCATTTAAGAGTTGTGTGATATCGTAACCGTCTTTTCTCCTGATGTAGTGACCATAGAGGCTTATGTTGAGATGATGGAGCTATAAGATTGAAATAGCTTGAATTGCTGAATCCAGTAAAGGACAGCTGCCCTGAAGAGTCACTTAACCTGCAGTAGACAATGAGTGAGCAAGAAAGACATTTTTGTAAGGTTTAATCCATTGAGATTTTTAGGTTTATTTGTTGTTCCAACATAGCCTAGACTATTCTGATTAATATTTTGCTCACTTTTAACTTTCTATTTTCAGTGATTAATAAGGATTATTCATATATTTTGGATACTGATCTATTTCTGTTTTATATATGAGACAAATATCTCCTTCTAACTTGTGAATTATATTTTATTCTCCTTATGGTATCATTTGATGAACAGAAGTTCTTTATTTTAATGGAACCAAATTTATCAATCTTTTACTTTATGATTGTGATTTTTATATATGTTTAAAGAAATCTTTCCCAACTTTAAGGTCATTTAGAGAGCATATATATATATTTTAAATGCTTTAAAGTTCTGATTTTACTTTTAAGTTTCGTTCCTTTCAGAAATGATTTGTGTGTGTGTGTGTGTGTGTGTGTGTGTGTGTGTGTTTATACAGCAAAAGTAAGAATCTCATTTTATTCTTTTTTCTTCATGGATAGCCACAGTTTATTATTATTCTTTGATATGCAATGCCAACTCTCTCATAAGTCAAGTTTCCATATATGCTTGAGTCTGAGTTGGGCTCTCTGACTCTTCAGTTGATCTCTAATTCTATCCCTACACCTAAACTATATTAATTACTATGAATTTAATGTGTCTGTCCTTGTAGGGCTATTTCCTTCACCTTGTTTCTCAGGCATGTTTGCTATTTTTGATCCTTTGATCTTCCACATACATTTTTAAATTAGCAGATTAAGTTCTTCGAAAATCCCTGTTTGGATTTTGATTAGAATTGCATTGACTTTTTAGATACATTTGGGCCTTATTATATTGATTATATCGATACTACCCATCTATTTACATGTTATTTATTTAGGCCTTTTTATGCCTTTAAAATTTTATAATTTTCTCCATCAAGGTCTTCTACATCTATTGTGAAATTTATTTCTATGATTTTAGCATTTTCCTTGCCATTGAATGTGGTATCTTAATTTATGTTTTTAATATGCAATAATAATAATTATGCCAATCTTGTCTCATTTACCATCTCTATCTTTTTTCCTATAATATTTTAAAGCAAATCCCAGGCATTATATTATTATACATACAAATACTTCAGTATTCATGTCTAGATAATAAGGATTTTAAAAAATCCTAACAACCATGTAATTGTCATACCTAACAAAATTAGTAGTTCCTTTATATCATCTATTAACAAGTCAATGTTGAAATTTCCTTGATTGTCTTTAACGTGGCTAGTTTGTTTGAATGACAATTGAAACAAAGTCTGCATGTTGCCTTTGGTTGCTTGTCCTCAAGTTTTTTTATTTTTATACATCCTCTCATGTTTTAATTGTTTTATTGAAGCATCCAGGTTATTTGTCCTGTATAGTATGTCCTACAGTTTGGATTTGGCTGTTTGTTTCCTCATTGGACCATCTAAGTTCTTCCTCTATGACCCACATTTCCTGTAAACTGGGACTTAGATCTAGAAGCTCAATTGGATTGGATACAGGCTCTTTATACATATGTCTACCTCAGGGGCAGCTATTGTCATAAGCTGGAAGAGGTAAAGGGAGAGAAGTTTGTTACAAAGTAACAGCTGGAGAGGTGGGAGATGGGCCACCTGAAGGGAGCTGTGGTCGAAGGGAAAAGAACAGCACTGAGCTTGCACTGGACTGGAAGGAATAACACACATCTTTCCTCTCACCCTCCATCCTCTGCCAGTACTTCCTTCTGGTCGAATCCAACTGGATAGGGACTTATGTGAGGCAGCTAACTGTTGAGATCAGATTCCTGGGGCACAGAGCAGTCCAGGAAAGGGTGGATAACAGAGCTGAGGAACTGATGGTGAATCATCTGCACAGCAATCATTGATGATTATTGTCTTGTTCTATTATTTCATTAAGCAGTGTAAACATAGTGATTATCTAATTCTATCATTCCTTCTGTATTCTTTTTATAAGAAGTTCTCCATTTATTAGTTATTTGGTTACTCTGAAAATACTATTTATTTGAAATGGAAGAATAAATGATTAGTTATTAATTAATGTTCAGTGTAATTAGTAGGTGTCTTAGAACTTTCAGTGGTGACTTATGAGTTTCTATTAACATATGAATTATGAATTTTTATATATTTGATATTTTTCAACTGTTGTAGTCATTATTCTTTTTGTTGCTCAAATTGTACCATCTTAGTCCAGTGGGGCCCTTTCAAGTTAGCTACTGTGTCCTTTTGAGATGACTTCATTAGTCTTTTACATCTTTCTTTCTGACACAAAACTGTCCCAAGTTATCTTGTATTATACTTTTCCTGCCCCAAGGTTTAAAGCAGTAATTTCTTTAAAATGCCCTGATTTCTTCTGTGGCAACTGACATTTAGAAGCCTTAATTTTGGGTGCTGGGGGTGTTTGCTCACAGCTTTCGGGTTGCCATTGTTTCGAAGTCTTTAATGTGGACAGAACTAGGAAATAGATGTATTTTTGGAAGAGGAAAAAATATTGAGGTTTTTCTAACTTAAATTTCAGTTTATGGAGTTTTAATTTAATTTTGATTATATACCTTTTTCTTACATAAAAAAAACATTGGTTCATAAGGGCACAGTTGGTTGCTTTACAGTATAATATGAATAGTTTCAGAATAACAAAACCAGTATTACAATTCGCAATAAGACTACTGAATGCAACTTAATATTATTTTGTGATTCTTTTCGTTTTTAGAATATATCCTACTAGGGAGGAACACTCAAAATAGAGTACTTTGACTTTAGAGTCAATAGAAGTAGAAGTTTTCTGTGAGTAGTTATGTCACCAACTTGGTATTTACTTGGATTCATTTCTTTCAGTTTGTCTTCAATTTTGAGGCTCTAATTGTTTCTTTTTGGTTTAATTTTGCTTTTTAATTTATATGGTTCCAAAATCAAAAGTATATAACCAGATATATTCACAGAATTCTAGCTTCTGTCCCTGTTCCCTCCATATCCTTCCTATCTCCATCATAGGTAACCATTTTTAAAAATTAGCTTTAAATTTTCCCTTCAATTGTTTCTTTTCAAAAATATAAAAGCAATATAAAAATTTTATTTACTTTTCTCTCTTTTGCACAATGGTATGTTTAGAGTAAAAATAAAATAACAATAAAATCTTAAAGTAACATATAATAAGCCATAAATAATTTTTTGCATATTCTTCATATTGTTTAGTAATATATATGGATATAATTCCGTATCAACACTTACACATGATAGCTTATTCCTTTTTTTACAGCTTGTTCCTTTTTACAACTGTATTATACTGTGTTGTGTAGATTTACCATAGTTTATCCAATCAGTTTCCAATACTGGAATTTGGGTGCTTTCCAGTCTTTTGCTATTGGAAATAATACAACAATGAATAACTTTGTGCCTACGTTATTTACATGTCATTGCATCTTGGGGCTAGAGTTCTAGAAGTGGCACGGCTGGATTAAATATGCATATGTTATTTCACTAAATACTGCTAAATTGATGCCATGGGGGCATTTTTTTTTTTTTTGAGATGGATTCTCACTCTGTTGCCAGGCTGGAGTGCAGTGGTGTGATCGTGGCTCACTGCAACCTCTGCCTTCTGGGTTCAAGTGATTCTCCTGCCTCAGCCTCCTGAGTAGCTGGGACTACAGGCACAAGCCACCACACCCAGCTAATTTTTGTATTTTTAGTAGGGACGGGGTTTCACCATATTGGCCAGGCTGGTCTCGATCTTTTGACCTTGTGATCTGCCCACGTTGGCCTCCCAAAGTGCTGGGATTACAAGCATGAGCCACTGCACCCAGCTCCATGGGGGCATTTTGTGTGTGTGTGTTTCCACCACTATTATAGGAAACTGCTCATTTTCCCATGGCATTACTAACGGATCATGTCGTCATAATCTGTTTTTTTTCCCCAGTCTGATGGGTGAGAAATGGATTTTCATAGTAGTTTTAATTTGCATTTCTCTTATTATAAGCAAGGTTGAACATCTTTTTATTTCAGCGATCTGCCTGTTTACATTTTGTACTTATATTTCTTGTGAATTATTAGTCTTCTCAACTTTTAGGAGGAGCTCTTTTTATGTTAAGGTATTTACCTTTTGTCTGTGATTTTTTACAAATTCTTTTTGTCAAGTTTGAAATATATATTTTCACTGTATTTGTGGTGCTTTCTGTTTTTTGTCCTTATTTTTGCTATGCATGCTTTTGTTGTTGTTCTATGTGGGCAAATTGAAAAGTTTTTCCCACTTCAGGTTACAAAGAATTTAACCCATGTTTTCTTCTAGTATGTGCATTATCTTTGAAAAATTTTTATTGTGGAAAATTTCAAGTATACCAATATAGAAAGAATGGTGTTATGAACTTGGTTTATTCATCAACCAGCTTTAACAATTATCATTACATGGCCTATCTTGTTTCATCTGTACCTCTAACCCTTCTTTTATCCCATACTATTTTGAAGCAAATCTAAGATTTTATATTATCTGTAAATATCTTAGTATATAAATGATCTTTTAAAAATTACATTTTATGTTTGTTGCTGGTTTATAGAAATGCAATTAATTTTTGTATATTAAGATTTTATCTTGATTAAGCTTTGCTTTAAAAATAATTTGCTTGTAGATTTGAGTTTTCTATGTAAAAAATCCTATGATATGCTGATTACTATAGTTTCTCTTCTTGATTTCTAAACTTGTATCATTTATTAAATTAAAATATTAATGTTTTCATACTTTGCTGATTAGAACTACCATAGAGGATTTTCGTTTTCTGTTTTTAAAGACAATGATTCTAGGTTGGGCATGGTGGCTTATGCCTGTAATCCCAGATACCATTGCTTTGAAATGCCAAGGCAGGAGTATCGCTTGAAGCTATGAATTCAAGACTAGCCTGGGTAACCTAGTGAGACTCCCATCTCTAAATTAATAATAAAAAAATAAGAAAATAGCAAAGCATAGTAGCATACACCAGTAGTTCTAGCTACTTAGAAAGCTAAGATAGGAGGATTGCTTGAGCCCAGGCATCTCAGGCTGAAGTGAGCCATGACTGAGCCACTGTACTTCAGCCAGGGTGACAGAGTGAGACCCTGTCTCAAAAAAAAAAGACAAATTCTAATATTTTGCATGTTACGTGTACTGTAGATTTCTCATAGACACTGTTTTTCTGCTTAATGAAGTTACCTAGATTTTCTGACTTGCTATTAATTTTTATCATGAATAGGTTTTAAATTTTGTTGAAATTTTTGTATCCATTAAAATTATCATATATTTATATCTTTTATTTTTTATTGTGGTAAATTAATTATGTGATTTTCTTTTTTTCTTTTCTTTTTTTTTTGAGATGGAATCTTGCACTGTTGCCCAGGCTGGAGTGCAGTGGCGCAATCTCGGCTCACTGCAATCTCTGCTTCCTGGGTTCATGCAATTCTCCTGCCTCAGCCTCCTGAGTAGCTGGGATTACAGGCGTGCACTGCCATGACCAGCTCATTTTTTTCTAGTTTTAGTACAGACGAGGTTTCACCATGTTGGTCAGGGTGGTCTCGATCTCCTGACCCCCTCTCAGCCTCCCAAAGTGCTGGGATTCCAGGCGTGAGCCAACGCACCCAGCCAATTATGTGACTTTCTATAACTAATCAGACTTGCATTCCTGGAATAAACCTAACTTGATTAAGATGCATTACTTTCAAAAAATTATAGATCTGGATTCAGTTTGTTAATATTTTAAAAATTTTGTATCCATATTTGTGAGTGATATTGGCCTGTATTTTCCTTTTCTATTAGGACCTTGTATAATTTCAATATCAAAATTATACTATCTCCATAAAATGAGTCGGGAAATGTTCCTTTATTATTATTATTATACTTTAAGTTCTGAGGTACATGTGCAGAACCTGCAGGTTTGTTACATAGGTATACACGTACCATGGTGGTTTGCTACATCCATTCCCGTCATCTACATTAGGTATTTCTCCTAATTCTATCTCTCCCCTATCCCTCCACCCTCTGACAGGCCCCGGTGTGTGATGTTCTCTTCCCTGTGTCCATGTGTTCTCATTGTTCAACTCCCACTTGTGAGTGAGAACATGTGGTGATTGGTGTTCTGTTCCTGTGTTAGTTTGCTGAGAATGATGGTTTCCATCTTCATCCATGTCCCTGCAAAGGACATGAACTCATTCTTTCTTATAGATGCATAGTAGTCCATGGTGTATATGTACCGCATTTTCTTGCCAGCAATCCCCTTCTTTTTGTATTCACAGTATAAACTTAAAAGTTTTGCTCCCTGAAAATGTAGGACAGTTCACCTATACAACAATCTGAACTTGGTGGGTTTTGGTGGAAGAATTTTTAATTACAGTGTTTAAAAAGGTTAACTCGATCATTGAAATTTTCTGTTTCTTCTTGAGTCAATTTTATTAAATTGTGTATTTTTAATGGAATTTGTTAACTTCATTTAAGTTTTTGATTATTGGCCTAATATTGTTCAGGATATTCTGATTTTTAAAATTTTTTTGTGTCTGAATTTGTAAGCCCATTTTCATATATTATATTTTTTATTTGTGCTTCTTTTTTCTTGGTCAATCTCACCACAAATTTGACTATTTTATTAGTATTTTAAAAAATCAACTTCTCATTTTATTGTTTGCTATTATCTCATTTTTAATGATTATTTTATATTATTCAAATTTTTTCTTTCTTCTACTTCATAGTTTTTGTATTTCTAAGTTTTATTTTAGACACTTTTTAAATTTCAATCTTTCTACTTTTGTATCATAGACTGTAAAAATGGCTCTGCCTTCCATTTATTTTGACTTGTGTTTTAAATTTATATTTTATTTTTCTCTAATCTCTGAGCATTTAGAAGTACATTTTAAATGTTAATACATAATATTTTAAAAGGTATTCTTTTAATATATAAATGATATTGCATTTTGGTGAGGGAGTATGGAATATATGATACATATTTTTTTGAAATTTATTAATATTTTGTGCCCTGATACTTGATGAATTTTTGTAAATGCTTTATATATGTTTAAGACAATAACATTCTTTAATTGTTTGGAGCAAGGTTCTTTAAATGTTCATTAAATCAAGACTGTTAATTTTGCTATACAAATCTATATTTCTACTAATTTTGGCCTTTTAATTAGTAAGGTAAATTTTAAAAATCTCCTATTAGAATGGTGAATTTATTAATTTCTTCCTGTAATCTTATGTATTTCAATACTATTTTATTTGGTACAATAAATTTTTAATTGTTTTCCCTTTCTGGTCTAAGATATATATATCTCAGACATACTCTTGTCTCTGTCTCTGTCTGTCTCTCTTTTTCTGTATGTCAATTATTTATCACTAATAATGCTTTCTTGTCCTAAGGGCTGTGTTATATATTAATATGGCCATTCTTTCTTTTGATCAGCACTTGCTTGTCATATTTCTGTATGCTTTTATTGTCCACTTTTCCATTTCTGTGTATGTAGGTGTATATCTTGTAAAAAACATAGAGCTAATTTTTTTAAAATTTTCAGTTTGATTTATTGTAGTTTTATTGGTAAGATAGCATTTTGTTTTCATTTTTGTTCTTATTTGTTTTCATTCTGTTTTTAAATGTATCCTGTTTTTCCCATAGATTTGATTTTTCTTGTTGTTGATTTAAATTTTTTTCTTAATCTAATTTTCCCTCTATTAGTTTAGAATTTATATTCCATTTCTTTTTGGTTAATGATCAGCCTTTAAATATTAACCAAGTTTACAAAGTCTAAATTTAATCAGTATTTTTCTTATGATTCTGATCAATGCAATGACCTATACCAGTGTTTTGTCTTTTCTCTCTGGATGCTTTTAAGACATTCTCTCTATATTGTCATTTTGCAATTTTACTTCAATATTGCTAAACGTAGAGGTCATTATGTTGACTTTGTGTTCTCAGTTTGAGATTTCCTTAATTGTGCAGATAATATAAATTTTAATCGTAGGTTCATTTGAACGTAGTTTGATACAAATTTTAGGGAGACTATTATATTATTTATACTGTAATTATTCTTATATCCAGAGCCAAGATTGTGTCAGACAGCTTTTTCTAATGACTTCTTTTGGGGCAGGCAAGTAGATCTTTTTTTTCTAGACCATCCTCTCATTGAGATTGTGGCCTCCTTGAGGGTCCCATTATTATGTAGGGGTTTGAATTCAGCCTGTTTACATTGTGCAGGCTTGTGGCCTAGTCTTTCATTTTGGTGGAGACCATTACTTTCCACATCTCTAGGTTCACATGTTGACTTTTACCTCCAGGACTATCTTGATTACTAAGTTTTCTTAGCACTCTGATTTCAATTCCCTGTTAAATCTTATTTTATTTTTGTCCCAGCGATTTCCCTTTATTTTCTGTGAGCTCAGTCATGTACTTAAAAACAAGTTAATTGTACTATATTCAGCAGAAAGTATTTTGCAATGAACCATCTTTTTCCCCTAGAAGATTTAAGCCATCATCTTGCCAGAAGTGGAAGACTCCCATCTTGCAATAGATTCTTAATCAGTGTCTCTTTCCACTCTTTTCCTTCCTCAACCCATTCTCCACAAAGTAACTGGAATAATATTTTTACAGTACCAATCAGATCATGTTATACATAGAATAAAATTAAACTCTTTAGCATGGCACACAAGGCCTATGTGATCTGGCCGTGCCTATCTCTTCAAACTCACCTTCCACCTACCCTCCACATCGACTTTCATCATCCATATTGTCTCTCCTTCTATTCCTTCATAGGCCGATCATATCCTTGCCTTAGATCTTTTATTGATCTGTCTCCTATGCCTAAAATGTTCTTTTCCAAAATCTTTGTGGCTCGGTTCTGTCTATCATTCATATTTCAATACAAATGCCACTTTTTCAGAGAAGACCTCCTTGACTATTCCATCTGAAGTTGCCCATCCACAACTTTCACAGCACCCAGCTTGTTTTCCACAGTAGTTACTGCCATCTGATATTATCTTATTTATTAGTTTACTTGTTCATTATCTCTCCCTTCTTATTGAGATATTAGCTCCAAAGAACAGGGAGATGATATATTAATAGAGAGTTTAAGAATTCAATATACATTTATCCCATGAAATTCGTTAAAACAATATGTATTGAATACCTGCTATGAGCCAGACACTGTTCTAGGTGCTGAGGATACATAAATGAAATGAACAAATAAAGATCCCTGCCTTGCACTTCTTATATTCTAAAGGGGTGGACAGACATTAAATAATAAGCATACCACATAAATAAATTATAGAATATGGTGAAAGGTCATATGGCAATGGAAAAAGAAAAGTAAAGTGAAATAGTGGGGAGGGACAGTTTGCAATTTTGAATAGAATAGATTAGCCTTTATTGATAAAGTTCTATGAAAGCTGGGTGGATGTCTGGGAGAAGAACATTTAAGACAGAGGGAACAGCATGTGCTGAGGTCCTAAGGAGTCCAAGTGGTGGGAGTAAAGTGAGAGGGCAAGAGGAGATGAATTTAGGGAGGCAGCTGGAGACAAGTTATAAAGCCTTGCAGGCTATTATAAGGATTTTGGTTTTTCCTCTGAGTAAAGTGGGAGCCACTGGAGAATTCTGAGCTGAAGAGTGACACAATCTGACTTACATTCTAAAAGAATTTCTCTGGCTGCTGTGTTGAGGATAGATATGGGACAAGGATAGAAGTAGAGAGACCTATGAAGAGGCAATTAAATAACCCAGGTTATTGATTGTTTTGATTAAGTCTAGTAGTAGTAGAGGTGATGAGAAGTGACTGGATTCCAGAAAGATTTGAAGATTGAGCCAACAGGATTTGCTAACAGTACAGACATGGCTTCTGAAAGAAAGCGAGGCATCAGTTATGTTACCAACAACTAGAGGGATGGAGTTGTTACCAGTTTATAGAAAGACCATGAGTGAGGTAGATTTGGGGGAAAAGCAAGAGTTTTGGATCTGTCAAATTTAAAGATACAAGTGATAATATTGACTAGGCAGTTGGAGTTCAGAACAGGGCTCTGGGGAGGAGGTACAAATTTGGGAGTAGTTAGCATAAAGGTGGTATTTAAAATTTAGGGAATGAATTATGTAGAGACTAGAAGAAGACCGAGGATTAAGCACTGGGAGACTCCAAAAAGGAGAGGGGGAGGAGCAAGCAAAAAGATGGAGAAAGAGCCACCACCGGTGACCTAGGAGAACCAAAAGGCTGGCATCCTGGAGCCACATGCACATGGTGAGTGACATCTTTCATACACTCCTGCAAATGCATAATTTTTGAAATTTCCATAAATGTAAGTCTAAAACAAGGGCTATTGAGTTGTTTTTCTAATGTATACATTTTGTGATCACGAAAATTCTGTTCAGAAGAGAAACCCTTCACAATTTCCAAGACCAAGTCATGTGTAAGTTAAAGATTTTATAGGACTTAAATGTGAATATTTTAACCTGGCTTCTGTAAAGGTCTTACCCTGTTGTTTTGACTCTTCTTGGGGGTAGGGAGGTTCCCTTGGTTAATTGTCTCTTTTTGTCTTCACTGGGGTTACAATGATCATGGGACTGAATGTGACTTAGGACATCCATCTTTCCTATCTGAAGTCTTTTTGCTCTTTCTGTTGCAATAAAAAGGATTTCCTAGAGAAAGAACATATAAAAAGGTGATAGAATGGTCAGCTTCTCATTGATAACTTAGCCTTGGCTTGCACTTTGATAGATTTCAGGACAGTTTCTAATTGTCCTGTATTTTGTATATGAAACTGGATTGAATGTCATTTTTTTAGGTTCTCAGCTGAATTTTACCGAACTCATTATGTTGTTTTTGCAACTTCCTGTCACCATCTCAACACACACACACACACACACAAACACACACACACACACACAAACCCTCAACACACACATACCTAGCACATAGTAGGTATTCAGTAAATGTTTGTTCAGTGGAATTAGAAGATTCCCTCTCTAATATGGCAGATACTGTTTTCAAAATAACAGAAGACTTTATTTTGGAATGCCATCAACTTCTGTAAGTGGGTTGTTGCTTTAAAATTGTACACACACACACACACACACACACACACACACACACACACACATATATATATATACCCTAGTAAACATGATGGTAAGGCATATCTAAGTTACAAATTATCACCTCCAAAAATTAAAGTAGTTTGTTCCTGTTGGTTTTCCTTTCCCATTAAAGTCATTATCTGTTCACAGAGCAGCCTTAGCAGCTGAAAAGACATGGCAGGGAATTGAACAAATCAAACATTCATAGTAGACAGATTTTCTCCTTCTGTGTGTGTAGATTGGACATGACTGTGAACAGTTGGAGGTCAGACCATCACTAATATGTATAAAACTTTTGATGATAATTTACCATTTAAAAATATATTAATTTTTGGCAGAGGTGTGAACATCTTTGTCTTGCCTACAGCTTTATTTCCTGTGATACACAGAGAGCTAAAATCCACACTGGGCCAATTTGAAAAGCAAGAAAACTTTTTCTTCATTAAAGCCCCATTTTGTTTCTTGGTGAAAGTACATATATGAATTTCATTTTCACTCACAAAAAAGGCCTGTGCAGAAGACTGAAGTGATCATTGAGGAAAAGAGGTATCTTATGAATTGAAATAGGCATCCTGTTTTGGCTACATTTAATGGGTTTCTCCACACTGGTCCTTTCAGTTGCCGTTTTGGCTGTATCTCCTCAACCTCCAACAAATGTCTTGCAAAAGAACAAAAGGATGCTTAAGAACTATGAGTGACAATGCCTTAGCATGTTAGTAGACTGTACATTTTAAAAAGAGCCATCTTATCTTTAACTGTTGTGAAACAGATGTCTCCACCACTAAGTGGTGGGTTAGGGTTGTGGTTAGGACTGGTGTGAGGAGACAGTTGAGGTAAGAAAAGAAGAGTGAGCAATATTCAGCTAAAGGTCTCTTTCCACCTAACAAGTGGCTATGCTTCTCTATGGGCAGTTAAAGACTGGCCTTTAATATCTAAGATCAGGAATCCAAACTACATCAGAAGAGTAAATATTGTTTTTAAGCAGAATGGCACAGTTTAAAAGTGCTTGTTTTATGTGGTATATGCATTTATGAAGAAACAAAATAAAAGAAGGGATTTTATTTCATTATTGCAACAAAACAATTATTTTTGACATGTTGACATCTGACACAAAATGTCATTGATATATCATCTCTGCATAAATCTTCTTTCTGTTGGTATTGAAAGTTGTTAAAGCAATTTCTGTTTCTCTTTTATTCTCTTTGTTTTAAATGGTAGCCTTTCAGTTTGCAGACTGGTGTTGATTTTTAAAATAATGTTCTTATTAAAATAAAATAAAAACTCCTTAAACATTTAAGAGACATACTCCCCAGACAAGACAGGTATTAAATTAGCATTTGATGTTGATTTTCTTGATTTCCTTTTTTTCTTTCTTTGATACTAAAGTAACACTTTCAGGTGGCTCTGGGAACTCCCCTGAAAAACATTTCAAAGCATTTTTCCTCAGACACACTGTTTAAATCAATTTAGTATGCTATTAAAAGATTAAAAATCCTATTAGTGAACGATGAAATAATATTTGGGAGAGACTCCAGAAGCTGTGATAGCACCCTACTCAATGAGGTGCTTGTGTCCTTTCTTCGTAGTAAACATGTGGGACCAAGTCACAAGTGTTTATTACTGTGCTCATTGCTCTAGACTTCAGCTCCTTTGACCATAGGGTTCCTCTTCTTTGAACCCTAGCCTTCTGTATTCATAGTTGGTTCCCCATCAGTGATATTAACTCACCATAAAAATATTAATTTTTGACAGAGATGTAAAGCTTGTCTTGTCAAAGCTTTGTTTTTTAAATCATCCATAGAAAAATTAAGATCCGTATGGAGGTAAATTTTAATTTGAAAAGCAAGTAATTTTTTCTAAAATGTCACACTATTATCATGGGTCCAGCCCATGATAAAAGAAACTAGAAGTCATGACCCCTTCCTTCCTTCGAGATGACCACCATCCTTACATGACAACTACTAAATTACAAGGCTGTATGGTTGATGTGGAGATCTGTGGTAGAGACCATAAATGATGAACGAACTGGAGAAAAAGAAAGGTCCTTGTGAAGTTTCATGACTTAAGCAAAGCCTTGAAAAGAATGTTCATGAAGAAAGTTAACCTAAAAAGAAGGGGTAATTCAAGCAAAAGCATTGTGATTAGAAGAAAAATAATAGAATTAGAGTCATGAGTGGAGTGTGGTATTTGCTGCATAGCAGGTAATAGTGAGATAGTTACAGTTATTTTGAGAAGCCTTTTTTCCCCCAAATTATGTAAGAATTGCACTTAGAATGCTGAAGGCCTGTGCCTGTTTTATTTATCAATCATTCAGGTATTCTGTTAAAGAAACTTTAGAACGTAGGAGGTCATGTGAGAATAATTAAGAAGATGTTAATGTTTGACCCTAGTATTTACTAATTTGGATTTTTAACAGGAAAATGAGAGCCTAGCAACATTAGTAAGTAAAATGTCTTTGCTTTTTATCTTGAAAGGCTTACATATAACATTCTCAAATTTACCCGTCTTCTGCAAGACATGAAATGAAGTGACAAAATCGAGATCTCCACGAGGGCAAGAGGTTTTGTATTTTCTCACCAAAAATAAACTGTGCTTGAGTTTTTCTGGTTGACAAGTCTGAGCGTTAATTTGGGTAGGGCAAGAGGAGCCCCAGCACAGTGAAGGGTCTCTGTGTCCTCCACGGCTTCTTTATTTCCTTCTTCCTCCCTTTTCATTCATCTAATGTGAATGGACAAAGGGATTCTACTCTTTTATTTCTGATCTCTGATGTTTCAAGAAATCATGATATCTAGGTAGTGGATTTCACTTATGCTGGTGTTTCACTTCCTCCGTTTTGTCACAGCTTTCCCAGTTGAACAACCACAATACTGCCTTATAAAGAGAAGACTGGGTCTTTGAAAGTCTACTGCAAATCCCCGGGGTTGGAATGGCTTAATCAACTCATAACTAGTATGATATCTCAGGTTATTTCATTACCTTCCGCATCCCCCACCCCATTCCATGCATTCTATTCATGATGTATTTTTCTGGAAACTAAACGAAAGCAAATAATAATAGGGAAGTTATAATCAGAAGTTTAGTAATGTGTGTGAAACAAATTGCCAGCTTGGTTTTAATGTCAGGATATGGGACATAGAGAAGCAGAAAGAGACCTAGCCATGTTAACCTTGTGAAAAAATGGACTATGGACAGGAATAGCAGAGTTTTGTTTTGTTTTGTTTTGTTTTTTTTGAGAGGAAAATGGGAAAAATGGTTCTGAGTGTTGGATCCGGCCTTTTCTTTTTGCAGGAATTCTGTTGTCCCTTTGGAAAATATAAAAGCCGTTCCAAGGCACATTGGCACCCGTGTGGCACTGCAGTCTTCTCTTGGCACTGCCTCATCCTGTTGCTGGCAGGACAGAGCATGGACCTCTTTAGCCTCATCCTCTGTTGTTTTCTGCACAGGAGCCAAACATTGTGGCTACTCGTGAGGCAAGGCTGGCAGCTGAAGAACCCAGATGCCAAGCTCTGGACTGGACTTCTGTTCCATTTGTGGCTAGTCCCTTCCCTGGCATCTGCCCTGGCTTTGCAGCAGCCTGTGTCCCCGTCTGCAGAGCTGGGCTCAGGATTAGGCTTCTGTTGGCTCTCATAGATGTTCGATCACTGTTTCCCTTTTGCATTATCCTTGATTATGAGGAATGTGCCTTTATGACACATTCCTCCCCGGGTGCCTGCTCGGATGATGTGCCTACTTGTCGCTAAAAAGGGGGTTTTCTCTCAAATTACCAGTCATTGTTAGCAAGAAAGCTTGTGCAATGGGAACATTTTTTTGCAGGTAGGAAGATGTGAAATAAGACATGAGAGCTTGCATTTCAAACACAAATTCTTGTTTTTCTTATTGAGAGGAAAGCTTCTGAATTAAGTCAAGCAAACAAACAAATATAAAACAACCCCAGCAACATGTGAAATTCTAGAAGGTTCTTCTTTCTTTTTTGATTCCTCTAACTTTCTTCCCCACATCCTTATCCAGGGACTTCTGACTTACAGAAAGTAGGGGGCCGTTCTCCAGGTCACAAGAGGTAGTAACATATTTATAGTATTTGTCAACAAATAGACATATTTATAGTATTTGTCAACAAATAGTCTGAGAGACTGTAAGCCTAGGGCCCAAACGTCCCTCAGGGGAAGAATATTGGACCATATTCTGCTAGTAGAGGTGGAGAGGGTAGGAGGAGGAAGCCAATAAACTTGATTGCCCCCTGATGGGGTGCAGGGATAGTTCTGCTGGTAGCAGGAAGCCTCATGCTTACCTAGGAAGTGAAAATCAACTTGAGAACTTCACCAACTAGAAGGTAAGCTAAGTATAAACAAAGGCAATTCAGAAATACCTCTGGAATATCATTACATCTGAGAGGCTTCTGACATTTGTTTATACTCTGGAATCTTTAGTAGGTATTTGCCCCTCATGTCTGGCTATTGTGCATCAGAATTATAGATACAGTTCAAAGAGAACAGATGAATTCCAGCAAAATAGAAGGTGCTTTGCTTTACACAGCACAATGTCTTAAATGACCTGTCAGGAATTTGAGCAATTTCAGACTGAAATCACAAATCTGTCATTCTGTCAAGATAAATGCTTATTCATTGCTCAATTTCTGCAGCTGGAAAAGGATTTTGTCCCAGTGGCGATCTCTCCAGCTTCATGAAATCTCAATGAAAGTCAAGTCAGACATGCCTGAATTTTAGTCTCAGTTCTGCTGTCTGTTAACTTCCTGACCTTCAGCAAACTCTCAGTTTGTTCCTCTATCAAATGGGAAGATAACAGTACCTATCTCATGGGGGTACTGTCAGTGTTCCATGACAAATTCATGGCACCAAGTATGACACAGAATCAGACCTAAATAGATGTTGGCTAGTGCTAAAGTTTTCCATAGGCTAGGACAGGAAGAATACCACTCATCAATCTTTAGAGCTATGTCATTTTTAGCTCATTGGTTGACCCTCAGATTTATTGACTATATTGCTTCTAATGAGGCAGAAAAAACTGTGCTGTGGATACCCTTTGGACTACATATAACTTGGTGCCGGACAGGGCACACAGTGATTAAAACTGCTAAGTGAAACCGTGGGCAGGATAGACTTCAGGTTTATTCCCCCTGAATGTATTATTTTAGAAAGTTAAGCTGAGATATCTATATAGCCAGTTCATAAGTTACCATCAAAATAGGTATCTTCTGAGGTGGCCAAGAAAGAGAATTTCAAACCTATGGTATATAGGTATTAGGGAAATAACTCCATTAAATGGATACTCTCTGAATTTGGAAATGTGGCCATGTCAACACAGTAAATAAACAGTTGACTCATGCAGGTGGCCTTAGCAGATGCAAAGCACCCTGGGAAGGGGCAGTAGTCATTAAGCAGAACCATAGCTTCATTCAGTGGCTCTAGAAATGTGATCCCATCTTTAAGTCTAGAGGTTAAAGCAAGGGCTGGTACATTTTTTCTGCAAAAGGACAGATAGTAAATATTTAGACTTTGCAGGTCATATGGTCTCTAAGGATTATAATGTGAAGCACCCACATACAATATACAAACAGTTAAACATGGCTGTGTTCCAATAAAATTTTATTTATAAAACTGGACAGCAACAGGATTTGGCACATCCATGGGTCATAGTTCTCTGAACTCTAGCATAAGGGGTTAAAAATGTGATAAGTCAATCTTCAGAATTTTATTTTGTAATCAACTTTTAGGTAGCTCACATAGTTTCTAAACAAGGCATCTCTCATTTCTTGTTTATTTCTGGTTAGCAGGTTATTGAACTAAGATTCATGAGGGTTTTAAGGGATTTGAAGAAAGGGCTCAGAGACTGTAAGCCTAGGGTCCAAACTCAAGGGTCAGACCTGTGAAAAGCAGGGCATAATAAGATGCTAGAGACTTAAAGGCGGGCTTGGATGCTAGAGAAGGAGCTGGTCATTGCCATAGGGAGCTTGGGCTCACTGTTTCAGATTTTCCATTTTTTCAAAAGATGCCAGAAAGTTGGTAAAAACAAAACAAAAAACTCCTGATTTTTCAATAATGGTTTACCAGTTTTGAAAGCACAGTGCAACCCTACCAAAACATATGTGTGATCGAAATCTAACTTTCAGGCTGGTAGTCTGTGACTTTTGCTTTCAGCCCAGAGCTTTCCACCTCTGAAAACTGCTAGTTGCCTTAAAATGGAGCCATAGATTTTTCCAAATGTAGTCTGAGTTCTACAAGGACTGGTTAGATTTATACCTGCTTCCTTAAAGTCACCCCTCTATTTCAAAACTGTCTACCCACGGTGGCACCACAAAGCTCTGCCTGACAGTATGTTCAAGGTATGTCAAGCATGCCCAGTAATATCTATAGATAGATAGAATTTCATTAGAATTTGAGCCGCCTGAAGGAAAGGGCAAGAATTGGCAGCGTGTTCATTACAATGAAGATTTATGGACAACCAACCCAGAAAATTCAGGGAGAAATAAGTACATGTTGAGTTTGAAATTGTCCAGTTCTGCTTGAATGTGCTAAATCCATCTTTATCTCATTCCTGCTCTTTGTGTTCAGCAGATTTAGCTCTATGATTCAATAGAAACTATTCTCTTTTCCTAATATTAAAACTTCATTTTATTCTAAACTCTAATAATTTGAGACCTTTTTCTGTGTTAGGTATAAACAGAAATTACCTTTTCACTACTTGAAAGTTTAATTTCCTAGTTTTAATGAACTCCTTAAAAATAAATTGGCTACATTAGATAAAACTTGTCTTGTTTATTTGACAATTTCAAACTACATTATTGTGGAAATATTGGGATGTGAGCTATAATTTTAATGTCCTTGTGGTTATCTCATGGGTATTAATCTATTTGGGATTCATCTGTACAGAAACCATCTGAGAATTCTTTTATGGAATAAAACTCTCATACTAGAAGTTTTTAGAGGCTTTAAAACCCAACCTCTTTTCTTGTTTTCTTTTTTAGCAATGATTCTCCCAGAAATAGTCTATTGTGCCTAACAAAATGCATCCTATCCTGAACTTGAAAGGGTTCCACTCCTATTTGTAACTCAGTGACCCTGAGGCCCAAATTGGTATTGAACTTTCTGAAAAAGCACTCTTGGTTCTTTAATAAGAACTTATTGGTAATTAGCACCCTAGCCTGGGCTTACATTTTGGGTTGTCAAAATAAAAATAAAAATCGAGTGGCATCTGTTGATCTGGAAAAACTGAAAACTGGATACACACACTTAGCTCTGCATTTTAGAAAATCTTAAGTTAATCCCATTTTAGCGCTCTGGAGAAAGGTGTGATGGAATGAAATGATCCCATGAAATCCTTGTGCTCCATAAGGTGTCTTGAAGTTTGATTGGATATTAACTAAAAGATCATTTTGTTTCTCTTTTATAGCAGGAGATGCAATGTGTTCATTTTATAACATCTCCGCTGTTTGGAATAAATCACCAAGGACAGATGCTCATCACATTTCAGTTCAATAAAATTCTTTGCAGAGTCTGAACAGATACATGGCTAGTTGCTTTAGGTCTCTTTCCAGGCTGTCATTTGTTTGGAAAATCAAATTCACAGAACGAAATAATGTTACACTAAAGACATTGAAATTAATATTTTGTTTGCTGTTCTGTGTGTTTGTTGTTATTTTTGGCAGATTTGTGCCTATAGGACTTTACCTTCAGTTTCATAACTTCCACCTTTATAAATATCATCCTCCACCTCTTCATCTTTTCTTCAGAAACAGCTCCGTTAATCTGATTTCCTGCTGTTAGATCTTCTAATAATACCATTTTAAAGGTTCTCAGCAGAAAAATTTGTCAGTGCTCTTGAAGAAGTGCTAAAGTTCCATGTTCAGTCTTTTCTGAGGCAGTAAATAGGTTTTAAACAAGCAAAACCGAGGCATTCATTTTGAAGTATTCTCTGTGTGCTGCAAAACTGTTGGTGAGTTTTGGACATCTTTCATGTGTGGTATAGCACTTCTCTTGTATTTTTTTTTAAATCAAGAAGACGTAATCTACTGACTTGCCAATATTCATTTTTTAAAGGAGGAGAGATTTGAGCTTAAAAAGTTGTGACTGTACATCTTCGGCTGATATTTTCTTGAAGAAGTTTCATGTGGTTTTAAATTATTTATCCAAGAGGGTATATGATAAACAGTTGAGGCTTTCCATAATGGTGTGCAAGGTAAAAATGTGCATTTTACCCAGCATTCATAAATGCATTTTCCTACATTTGAAAAACCTGCACGAGTCCCCTGAGGAAATATTGCCTAAGTCTGTGTGTGTGTGTGTGTGTGTGTGTGTGTGTGTAGGGGTGTGTGTGCATAGTGTGTATGTGTGTGTTTATGGGGTGTGTATATGTATGTGTGTATGGGGGTGTGTGTGGTGTGTAGTGTGTATATATGGTGTGTGTGTGTGTGTGTGTGTGTGTGTGTGACAGAAACAGTAAAGAAGCTTCCTGAATATTGAGTAAATAGATAAACCCTATGGCTAGAATGGTGTGGGAGTGATAATCATTCCCAAAGGGCAACAGAACATGCTTGCTAACCTGTCATGGTAATTTTCCTTGAAAATGAATCAAGGAAATACAGGGTGTATAGTAGCCATTTGGTCGGGCTAATGTTCTGACACCATCTGACAGGACCAGAAAAGTGGGAAGTTAGGCCCTCGCCAGTGAATTTTGCTTGCTGTTTGTTTATTAACAACCATGTCAGTGCTGGATTTACTTTCGAGCTTTCTCTTTTTCAAAAATGTGTTTCTCACCCTAGAATTAAAAGAGCATTTTTATTGGTGTATACTTTGGTTTTGACAAAAGACTCGGTGGCTGTCAGGTCATTTTAGGGTTAGCTTTGTTTTTTTCCCACCCTGAAGTAGGTTCCTGAACTGCAGAGGGAAACCTTTCCCATGCACAAATCCCTAAGTTTATAGTGAGTAGATGAGAGGAAATAAAAATTATGCCCTTTCTTTTATTTAAAGCTCACCTTCATGTTGAACCGGCTTTTAACTGCCATTAAATATTTGCTTTCTGGGAGAATTTGTATATATTTTCTTAGCTCTTAACTACCACATTTCTACTCAGTTTTGTATCTGCTAGCCCCAGCATTTACAACCTACGAAAACCTCATAAATCTACTTCATTTTTCTAATAAGACATGAAAGTCCTTAATTGGCCTTAATGAAATGCACTTAAAGGGCAATAAACGTGTTTAAGCCCCTCTTTCAGGGTGAGCTTCAGTACTCTCACTCTACTCTGTTTTAGCCTTTCTGGTAATTAATCATTTATTCATATGTGACGAATCAGTAACAAGATCAAGCAACTACTGCACAATTGCATGATAATAAGCTGCTCATATATGTGTCAAGATTTAGCAATCCTTTTTAAAGCCTAATTTAAAGTCATTTTACAACTAACCAGACTGCTTCTCTGAAGCATTTTTCCCCCAGTATCTTTTTTACATATTTTCATTTGGATGCCATCTTTTTATTTTGTTTATAGAGCCCAGTCCGCCTTAAATCCACTTATGGCACCAGCGTGAATTTCAGCAATGCAAACATTTACCATTGTTTTTCAGTCTGCTTGGAATTCTCTCTTTGATCCAAAGGGGAGGGGTTGGGGGAGAAGCAAAAGAGGAAAAGAAAAGAAGAACTGCATTTATAAATAGAAGACCCAAGAGTCCCTGTCATTTTTGTATGTATTTAAATTCTAAATCTGCAGTGATTTATGGAGACATGTTAATCATTTGCCTGCACCTTAGCACTCTGAGAATTCCAGCATTTCCCATGTCACAAATATGCCAATGGTGGGGTGGGGGGTGCTTTTTCTGCAGAGGAATTCTTTCAGCATAAGCTCAGATCAAATATCTGAATGCCTGTTTGTGTGTATACAAGTTTTGGGGATTGAATTTTCCTAGCTGTTTATGTACAAGTGTGTGCTCATTGGTAGGCCTGGATAAGGATATATGAGGAAAGATTCTGACCTGCCCACTCATGGTACACAGAGTTGCTTTGCCCTTACAAAATACATCCTGAGTTGATCCTAATGTATGATTGAGCAATTGTCATCAGGCACAATCAAGGCAAGGTTATTAGGTCCAAGGAAATAAAAGTAACTAAAGAGTAGAGTCAAAAGTCCTTCTCCAGCATATATGAACATATGGAGATCACTTGTGGTTTCATCATTTAGATACCTTTAATGTATGCTTATAGATAGCAGGTGACAAGATTTTTTTTTTAATAAGAGACTCTGATAAACTCAGTAGAGATGGCACTTGTAAGTAAAAACTTGCTATTGGAACTGGTTTGCTGTCTGAATTTATCTTCTTCTATTATACATTAAAATGAAGCTGTAAATATGTGGGTCCCTCCTCCAGATGCACTTAAACCTTATTAATTCTGATGTGAGGTTAAAAAAAAAAGATGAATCTAAATCGGTGATAGAGGTGAGTAGTACAATATTTAGAAATATCACTTTATTACTTTGAAGTACAAAGAACAGCTACTCCAGTGTAACCAGGCAGAGGGAGCTCTGGCCAGATTCACTATTACATCTGAAAATGACCACGTGTGACAGCACAATAATTGTCTGTTTGTAGTGAATGTTTCTGAAGTACTTGCAAATTGTTCTCTTATATAGATTAAAAATTCTACATGCAATTAAACTGGCTTTCTTCGCAATTCCACTAATGCAGAAATTTTACTTTTTTCATGTGTAGCCAGTAAAATTCATCATAGTGGACTTACTACATAGCTGTTGATTTATGTTGACTGAGCAACATTTAAAAATATATAGGTCCTAAATTTTGTTTTAACTTACTTGGAGACCTATTCCTGAATAGAAGGCACAAAATTAGATATAATCAAGGCATCAGTCACATGGTTATCTACATAAATGGCTTCCCCTGGAGTTGTGCAGTGTACAACTTGTGCATCCATACATGATGGCTCTGGTTTTCTGTTTTGTCTGTAAACCTATCTGGCCTTGATAAAGAAATACCTATAATTTTAATTGAAACATTATATTTTCTTTATTTTCAAAAGGCACATATTCTGCTTTATCAGGTACCTCTAAAGAAGATTCTTAATTGTAGCAAGGATATTTTCTTTTTACTTTTTAGACAGAGTCTTGCTCTGTCACCCAGGCTGGAGTGCAGTGGTGCGATCTTGGCTCACTGCAACCTCTGCCTCTGGGGTTCAAGTGACTCTCCTACCTCAGCCTCCCAAGTAGCTGGGACTACAGGAGTGTGCCACCACACCTGGCTAATTTTTGTATGTTTAGTAGAGATGGGGTTTCACCATGTTGGCCAGGCTGGTCTTGAATTCCTGACCTCAGGTGATCTTCCCACCTCAGCCTCCCAAAGTGCTGGGATTACAGGCATGAGCCACAGCACCTGGCTGAATTGTAACATTATTCTATTTTGTTCTGTGACAAAACAAAGTGTTACTTTACTTATGACAGAATTTCTGAGGTCAAAGAACTTGCAAAAAAAGTAAAGTGATATTTTTTTTTTTAAAAAAAGGCCTAGTTACTCAAGCTCCATTAATCAGCTGATTTAAATAATTTTAGAGAGAAAAAGACACAACTTTAGAATATGAAACCTGGACTCTTTATTGGGCTTGAGATTTTAAGATGGAGTACTATAGCCTTGGCCCTCTAACTAGCATCTCCCTTAGAATTTTTAAGAAACAATCACAATATGCAAAAGTAATCATAATGTGAAAAAATAATTGCAATAAGGTGATAATTTAGCAGTAAAAGGGAAATTCCAGACCCAGTTTAATCAGTTAAAGTGTCTCTCTGGTTCTTCTGATTTGTTGTTCATTTACGCTGGGCAGCTGGACAATAGGATTTTGCACGGGCCACAAACAATGAAATAAAACAGCAAGATGTACTGTATTTTACTGAAACATACAATAAAGGGCAGCAGGGGACTAGTCAAAGCCCAATATTCAAAGACTGTAATTTTTTATCACTACTTTATTTCCTAAACCAAAATGTTTTTTGGTTATAAATATTGGATGAAAGCAAAATGTACCACATTTGCTAACATGGAGGCAATACCTAAACCTACTTTTTATAAGAATTAAATTAATATCATGTAAGTAGTTTTATAGTTTTAGCATTTTATTATTATTTATGTTCTAACTGCTCTGCATAAATAGAACGATTCCTTGCTTCTTTTTTGTTTTTACTACTAATAAAAAGTAATAGGTATAATAATTTAGGGACTGTTTGCATTTCAAGGCATTTTTTGTTTGGTCTTGGTGGCCTGTGGAAGGAGACATACCCGAAACCAGAGCGCAAGAAGCTTTAATAACAAACGTAGGAAGCACTTCTATGGAGCATTAGATGTTTAGGCAAGGATGTCTAAAACAAACATGGACAAATCAAGGCTTTAAAATGGTTCAACAAAAGCCAGTCCAACCAATGACTGCATTATGTGAGCAGAAATATATCTGTGTTAACTTCCAGCTTTGTTCATATATGTCTGGTAATTGCAGAACATTCATATATTTATCAATAAATATCTTCCCTTAATTACCTGCTGATTTCTCAGAGCACTTAAGAAAGAGAAGAAAATAGCTTTATTTGTGTTGGGCAGGAAGGCCATTTTTAACCACAACATCCATGATTTCTTATATTTTCTAAAAAAAGACTTTTCAGAAGTAGAAGTAACAGGAGATACTTAAATAAAAATCAGAAAATTGAAATAATTTCCTTGTGAAAGTCATAGGTTTGTGATTTCCTGAGGAAACTATGTAGAAATCCATACCTGGAAATCTGGAAAACTGGACTAGTAGTTAAGACCACGTTCCTTGTGTGGACAGATCTGGGGCTATATTTTCATGCCTTTATGCCTCAAATCCCTTGCTCCTATCATTTCTTAAGTGTGTAGACAGCACAAGCAACCCCTGCAATGCAGGTACCTCCTAGCTTCTTTTCTCCCAAAGAAAAGAACACAAATTAATTTTTTCCCCAGAGAGATCTTTGTGTTATAGTTAAGAAAGTTACATAAGTGTACAGTGGAAGACTATGCAACCATCCAAAGGAATAGTCATCAAGAATTTTTAGTTACATGGAAAATACTGATCCTATGATCAGAAGGGAAAAATATAGCATGCAAAGGTCTGTCCCTCGTGAGATCTCAGATAGAGAAAATGCATTGTAGAAAGCCTAAATGAAATATACTAAAACATCAACAAAAATGATTTCTAGATGGCAGGATTATGGATGACTTTGTTATTTTCTATAATATGCATGGATTATGAAATGAAACTAATAGAAACTATAAGAAAATAAACACAGTGATAAAAATGAGAATTTAGGGTGCGTTTTTAATGAATTATACACTATGTTAAGTTTTTATATATGTTTATAGATGAGGCTACTAAATCTTTGAGGAGACAAGACAAAGTAATTTTACCCAAGGTCATACAGTCAGTAAACAGCAGTTAGAATTCAAATCCAGGATTTGTTTCAGGGCCCTCATTTCCAACCACTGCATGGAGTTGCCTTTCTGTTCTTAATGTACACTTTGTGTATAAATAAACAGTTGGAAGGTGCATGAATTCTTTGCTAAAGAGGCAGCTCTGTGGCTACTTCTCACATCATTCAGGAGCCTGGAATTTACTCTTTTCCTCTCACAAGGACTGTCACTTTTGGTGATTCTCCTTTTCTCTCTAAATTAAAGGCTCTATTTTTGTTCAAACTGAACCAAGTAAGCAGGGCTTCTCAACACTGTTCTTCTAGCTTATAACAGCTCCAGCCATTGACTTGAGCTTAACTTTTAGAAGCAACTTGGCAGGTTTCTGAAGGCAGAGTTTTCCCCAGGCTCTTGTGCTTTTAGGACATATTTGCATCCTAACACCACTCCCCTTATCCCACAATAAATATTAAGCCTGAGTCCTTTTAATTCAGACTGAGCTTGTCATTCTGGCCATAAAACTTGAAAAGCATCAAACCTAATCCCTTCAGAAAGAGGCCTGTTTTTACTTATGTCCCTTATTCTATGCACACTTTTATTAACCTCGGCTTTCTTTGGAGCAGCCTCTTTCAGACTAGAGATTCTAATACAAAACACATTATCAGTTAAAATTTTCTGAGATTTTCATTTTACTTCAGGAAAAAAAAATTCTCTTTTGTGGTGTCCGAGTGTCATCTGAATTAAGGTCAGAGGGCAACTCTGTAATTGATCCTGTCCTATTAATAATTTTGTGGGAGGGTTTGACTGTTACACTCTGACAAGCCAGGCCTAATTTTCATGGTTGCCAATACAACGCTATTTGTAGTCCTCACTGATGACAGAAAATAATGAATGAAAATGATGTCCCAGATAAACCAGAGGACTGGACTATTGAAGGTGAGGTTTTCTTGGGCTAGATTAATTTAGGGAAAGATGGTATCATTGACAGTCATTTATTCTGAAGACTTGAATAAGCCTTAATATTACTTTTGTTGTGCAGAATTTAGGTAGCAAGTGTGGCACTTTTAAAACACGGCCCCAAATACTCAGCTTCCTCTCCCATTGGAAGGGGAGGCCTTGTCCCTTCCCCTTGAATCTGGATGGCTTACAACTGCTTCAATTAATGATGAACTGTCAAGGGTAGAAAATCAAAGCAGTATCTTTCACCTATTTTGCTTACAATCCTCCCTCTTAGGGTACTTTCTGAATCATCCTTCTTGGAATCCAGTTGTCATGCTGTGAGAAGCCCAAGTTCACAGACACAGAGAGGCCTCATGCGAAGTCCAGCTTTCAAGTCATCCTAGTGCAGGTGCAGACATGTGAGAGAGGAAGCTTTTAGAAGATTCCAGCCCATAGCAGTTTGATTCTTCCCAGGTGCAACTCTGGACACAACAGAGCAGCAACAAGCCTTTCCCACTGTAGTCCCAGTGCCAACCCACTGAGTCAGTGAGCATCATGGAATGGTGGTTGTTTCACACTATTCAGTTTTGTGTGGTTGTTATACACATGGAGAACCGGAAAAGCTGGCTTTTAAATTTTTTCTCCTGTTCTTAGTTTTTCAAATAATGCCTTACTTGCTCCTACTTTATTTACCATTAACTGAGAAGTCCCAAAGAATGTCAGAGGCATGTTGATAAAAAGATAAACATGATTAACAGATTTTTGGGGTGGGCTGGGGATTGAGAAAAAAGAACATGTACCATGCCCAGAAATGCTGGTACATGTCTCCTGGCTTTTGTGGTATGCAAAGATAAGTACCAATATTTGGATTTGACAAAGAACTTTCAAATGCATCTCCTTATCTGATGCAATAGAATGGTCACAACAATCTTACAAAGTGAGTATGATCATCATTATCATCCTTATTTTACATGTTAAGGCACTGGGATTCAGAGAGGTTAATACATTGTCCAAAGTTACACAGCTGCTGGGGGTCGAGGGGCTGAGGGGACCAGAACTCATGTCGCCTGGCCTCCCATCCTTTGCTCTGCCTGGCACCAGTTGCCTTACAAGAAGAGAACTGCTGCCCCTTTGTGGCAGCTGATCTTTCTTTATACTATCTAGAGCTCCAACCTCTGTAGGAAGCCAGAAGCATCTCCTTTGCTGAACAGTGCCAAAATAGCAGCTTTGTAAGTTTCCCCTCAGGGATGGAGGGATGGAAGAAAGGAATACCAGCTGAGCTTTCATTTTTCTTCGAAGAGCACGATAAGGACTTCTGAGGATTCTTAGTGCAGACCTCATGCCTTTGTCCATTGTGCGTCATTTTTAGAAGTCTTATTATTTAGAAATATCTTCTATGTTTCTGCTTAACATGTTAGGTCTTTTCTCTAGCTTCCTGAAGATATGAAATAGTTATACTATTTGTTTTCATGTTTCTGTCTACTAATTCTGTCATCTATGTTATTTGTAGGCCAGTGTCAATTGGCCCAGATGGGTTGCATTTTCTTGCTACTTTGTGTGCCTGGTAATTTTTAATTTGATGCCTATCCTTGTGAATATTACATTGTTGGATGATGAATATTTGTTATTTCTACATTGTTGAGCTTTGTTCTGAGATGTGATTGAATTACTCAGAGCTAGTTTTATCCTTCCAAATCTGGCTTCTTAGCTGTTTTAGGTGAACCAGAGCTGTACTTCATGTAGGGTTAATTCTTCCTGTTACTGAAGCTCTGGGAACAATTTCCTCTAATCTCTGGACACACATGCACTGCTTAGTACTCAACTGAACATGCCAGGGGACCCTCTGCAGATCTTCAGAACTCCCTATCAGAACTCTCCTCTCGGATGGTCTGCCCTGTCAATTCTAGCTTCCCTGTCTTCTGTAGACTACCTGTTCTGTCTGCTTAACTCAGGGAGATCACTGGATGCTGCCTGGGTTTCCCGCTCCCCTGTACCGTGGGCCAGAAGCTTTCTTCAGGCAGTAAACTGAGACAACTGTAGGGTACAATTCATTTGTTTTCTATCTTTCAGGGATCGTTGCCCTTTGTTGCCTGATTTTCAATGTCTCAATCATTATTTTTCATGTATTTTTTCAAGGTTTTAGTTGTTTTAGGTAGGAGAGTAACTAGGAGTCCTGTGTATCTCAAAGACTCAGAAGACACAACCATTGACAGATGGTTGAAATTGGACCACTATTTAGAGATCAGTCTTGTTCTCAACTGTTTTCCTTCTCTCTGGAACCCTTCCTTCAGGACTATTGAATGGGACCAATTTGTAAGTGCTTTAAATACTTCAGTCACCAAAAACCCTCTTGGATACTATTTGAGGCCGATTCGCCCACTTTCCAATGCTAAGATTACCACAACAGATTACATAAAGTGTGTTGTGTACTTTAAGGCTAAATGCAAATGCTAATTCATGCCTTCAGTAGGAGAAAAACATTCACTTTTCTTTATTTATACTTTACTTTTGATATTTAGGTTTGTGTTTTCGATGCCTTATGGTCTGTTAAGTATTTGTCACATGTATACTACTTGCCTAGTGTTTTTTAAGTTGCATTGCAGCCTGACTAAAATCTTCTTTTTGAGACAATACTTACACAATTACAAGTCTCTCTTATCCCTTGTGTTAAAATCAGTTGCAATTCCTCTGCACTTCCACAGTCTCCTCCTCACACCTCTCTCGCTTAGTCACTTTTATTGTAGGAATAGAAGCTCGCTTACATAGTGATGGGTGTTATGGAGTTCCAGAGGAGGAAGAACTGGCCCTCTTGAAATCTGGAAATAATTCCAGGCAGCTTTTTGGCAGGAGCTCCTTCATCTCTCCTGAGGAGCCCACCGTCAATTTGACTCCACCCCTTTGCATGTGTCATTTGATCTCAGGTTGGGTTCCCTGAAAACATACTCTGAGATGGAAATGTGGATACAGAAAATTTTAAGGGTGGTGCTCTTGGGACTGATTCTTGTGTGGAAGTGAAGAAAACAGGACTGGATGGAAGGAGAGGTCAGCCTGCAGTGCAGTAGCACAGAGACCTTAGCTGATCCCATGGAGAGCTCTGGAGCTTTGATGGTCCTTCAAAGTTGTCTCAAAGTGAAAGAAGAGGGGCTGAGTGTTTGTATGTCCCCCATCCACCAGTCCTTGGAGGCAGGCTGACCCTAAGAAGGGATCGTAACCATGGGTGGGGTGCTGAGGGCACCCCAGGGAGGGGCTCAGTTGAGACTGTCAGTCTCTGGCACTCCCAGAGCTGGGAAATGAGTACTTCAAACAGGAAGCCACCCAATTAGGTTTTGGTGATTTCGACTCCACTATTTATTAGCTACTTATTAGCAATGAGAATTTGGACAAAATCCTTCATTCATTAAGCCAATAGTTTTGAAATGTCTAGCACATGGGAATAAAGAGGTGATATGGTCAAGTTTTGAAAAAACCCTGCCCCTATGGAACCCCCAGTTTTGTTGAGTAGACAACTGTCATAAGTAGTATAAAGTAATGTAAGTAATATAAAATTGCTTTAAAAAAGTGATTCTCAAACTTTAATGTGGAAACAAATCATGTGGGATGCAGATTATGGATGAGTCTGTTGGTCCGGGATGGAGCCTGAGGTTCTACATTTCTAATAAACTTCCAGTTGATGGTGATGCTGCTGGTCTAGGGACCACACTTGGAGTAGTGAGGTTCTAAATACAGTGAATTAGGAGCATCTGGTAGTGGGAGAGGAAAGCTGGTTTAGATAGAGTGGTCTGTGAAGGAGGGTTATTTGAATTAAGACCCCCAAAATGTGAAATTGCTTCATTTGTCTTATTCTCTTCTATTATAAAATGGGAATAATTATAACAAGTCTGGCACATTGTAGGCACTCAACAAATATCTACTATGATTGAGGTTGTTGCTGGCTCTTCATGATTGTTCTGCCTTTTTCCTACATCACGACCTTTCATCTCCTACTCTTGTGATTGTTGCCATGTTCCTAAGAACAGGTATTTGATTGGCTCAACCCCGTGTGGGGAGACTGCTTTAGGCCCAGCCACTTCATAGGCTGCTAACCAGCCTGCCAATTGGCTATCTTTGGCTTTGTTGCCCTTCACTGGTCAACCAGCTACAACTGGAGGACTATGAGATCATGTGGTGTGAACAGAGCTGCTTAAAACTACCTCCTTAGTAAAGGCTGTAGGCACACACTAAGGCTAATGTTCAATATATGTGTCCCATAGATCACGGGGCCCATTTAACTAGGGCTAGCTGTTTGTGCATTTATTTCTTCTAATGGGTTATGAACTCCTTGAGGGCAGAAACCTGTTTTTCCTGATGCCTGGCAAAGTGTTGGGCAAACAGTAGGAACTTACTATGGAAGTTTATTTAGCAATATATATAGAAATTTGCCATGTGGGCTGCCATGCTCTGAGGAAAGTTTGGCGGAGGAGGCTGACAGAGAGAAGGAATTTTAAAGATGAAAAATTTAATTTCAATAAATGGAGAAAAGGAGAAGGCTTACAGAGACAGGCACTTCCATAAACAAAAGTTGGTGGGTGAAAAGACCAACATTTTAGGAAAAGAAACAAACAATGTGTTGGCTTATTCAAAGAGTAAACTAAATTTCAGCAATATTTTCCACTACTACAAGTACTAATTGTGATTTTCTTTTAGGCTTCCGGAGACTTAGGCACCCTACTCTTGTGTGCATTCACACACACACAAACGCAAAATATAATAGAGATAAAACTTTCCATTTCAACATATTCCACTCATGTATTTGTTTCACTAACTGCAGAGGTGCTGAAGTCCAAAGCCAAGAATAATAAAAATATATTAAGAGGCAGCTTACGCAGGAGGTGGTTTTTTGCAAGGGTTCACAGATCTTATTTTAAGGTTGAAGCCCCCCAGATGTCCTTCCTCCTCTTTTCAACTGACAATTGTGGTTGTGCAAGGACTACGGCTGGTCCCGGTGAACTGCCAGCCAGGCGCAAACAAACAGCCACTTGTGGCTGGCTGTGGATTTCCTCTTGGCTCTGCCTGGAGGCAGCAGTTAGCGTTGAGGGAGTTTAGGGTCTGGAGGCTGGGGTCAGACTGCAAATGGTGCTAATTCTGACTCCACTCACCCCTGACAACTCTCATTTTTCATTACTGTTGAGACAATTTTAGCTTCTTTCTTAAACACAAATACTGCTCAAGGGAATTTTGGAGGGGGCACCCATTCCAAACTGGACATTATTTTCCTTTTTAGTGACTGTGACTCCTGATAGATGAGGATGCCTCTGTTTTGGTCTTGGGGATGTGGTCGAAGTTTCCTTTTCTCGTATCTATCAATAAAAGTTCGACTTAAAGTGATGATACAAACAGGAGTGAGGGGGCCATGTCTAACCTACTTCAGATCCACTCGCACCTGAAAAGCTTTCTAACTAATCTCCCTCCCTCAAATCTTTTAGCCTAGAATCATTTTGGCTCACCGCAGCCAGATTAATTCTGACACTTTCATCATGCCATTAAGAATCCCAATGACTTCTTTTGCCTTTAGGATAAATCTCTTCTCCCTTTGCCCAAATTTAACTTTGCCTTCCCCTTTCTGGCCACAGTCTCTTTCCATACTTGCATCCTGATTTTGTATACAGTCTGTAATCTGCCAGATTGGTGAACTCACTGCCCCTTTAGCCCACAGTTCCTATCTCCAGGTCTTTACCCACATAGTTCCTTATGCTGGCCATGCATTCTCATTCTTCCTCTCTGAATTCTTCAAGCTCAGCTTAAGCCCCGCTTTCTCCAGCCTCCAGGATGTCTCTCCTCCCAAACTCTTCCAGCATCTCCTTGGACCCTTCACCACTAAATCTTAACGTTGTCTGTATTATTTGTCAAATTTGATGTATCTAGGTTCTGTTTCCTCAACTTAGACTATAAACGCCTAGAGGGAGAAGATGTTTTATCCACTGCACAAAACTCTGTAGGTTGATGAATTGTGTGAGGAATGCTGTTAATTACAAATAAATTTTATTGAAAGTAGAATTTAAGGGTCTCATACTTGACAATTCTAATAATACCAGCACCATATATACTTGAAATTAATAAACTAGCATATCAGCAGACTTTTTTTAGGCTGATTTGTTGTATATAGTAGGACAGTATAGTGGAAAGATCTCTCCACAGGGGTCCAGAGACTGGGCTATAATCTCATCTCTGCTGGAAATTGGCTCTGGTGTCTCTCACAAGTGGACCTGCTTCCCTGGGGCTCAGTTTCATTAAGCCGTGAATTTCAGAGAATATTATAATTCCAGTTTGAATTAATAGAAAGAAGGGGCAAGGCTGGGGTAGGGTGGCACATTTCTAACAATGTTGCTTGAATTTAAACTTTTTCCCATTTTCCTACATTTGTTTTCCCTGATTAGAATTGCCTCTCCATCCTCTTTCTGTCTCGTTAGGATTGCCTTCTCTCTCTCTCTCTCTCTCTCATAAGGATTGCATACTCTCTTTCCTCTCCTTCCTCTTTATAATTGCCTTCTCTCTCTCTCTCATTAAGCTGCCCCTTTCTCATTAGGATTGCCCCCCCCCCCATTAGGATTGTTTTTCCTCTGTCTTTCTCTCCTTTCTCTCTCTCTCTTTCTCATTAGGATTGCCTTCTCTCTCTCTGTCTCACATTAGGATTGCCCTCTCTGTCTCCCACCTCTCTCTCCCTCCCTCCCTCCTTTTTCTCTCTCTTTCTCACATTAGGATTGCCTTCTTTCTCTCTCTCCTCTCTCTCTCTTTCTGTCATTAGAATTGCCTTCCCTCTCTCTCATTAGGATTGCCCTCTTTCTCTCTTCTCTCTCTCTCATTAGGATCTCTCTCTCTCTCTCTCTCTCTCTCTCTCTCTCTCTCTCTCTCCACTCTCTCATTAGGATTGCCTTCTCTCTCTCTCCTTCCTTTTTTTTCCCTTTAAGTGTCAGTAAACCTGATAATGATCTCGCTTTCCTTTTATTCCTTTCCTTGTTCTAACCACACTTCAGTGTGTTTTTCTTTGATAAACATTTCTCATGCTATGAATGCTGAGTGCTGCACGTACAAGCTTCTGCTTACTTTGCCCCCAGAATCTTTTATTTTAAAAACAGAAATGAACCCTTAACCCTGAGAATACATTTTTCTTGTAATTCAACAGTGCATTTCCACTCAAGAGTGCCAAGTCTATCAAAAGCATGACTTTATTCATCTCTCATCTCCTGTTAGTTCATAGGACTTCTGAGGACGGGCATACAAGGGAAATGCCCACTGAGGCATCCAATTTTAGAGAGTGAGAAATTAAGACCCAGAGGCCCCAGTGGTTAGACCTAGGGACTCAATGAGTCCTTGGCTAGTAAGGGAGCAAAACATGAAGGTCTTGGTTTCTGGCCACTTTTCTAGCCACAGGCATGAGGACAAGTTTGAGCAGAATCCGAATAGTCAAATCAGTGAGGAAGCAGCCAAGAAAGGGTGCTGGCCCTGGGGATTTGAGGAAGTGATGAGTGAGTTTAGTGATGTGATCTGACTGGAGACAGGTGAAGGAAAAAGAATTCATCCACACTCAGAGACTTTTCTAGAAAAGGAGATGGGGAAGCTCCATTTAGGCAAGACCAAAGGGAAGATGAAAAAAAGGATATGGGCCATGTTGAATTCTTTTTATTGGTGTCCAATCCAGCCTCCAATCTGTATTATCTGCTTCAGAGCTCCCAACTTTGTCTTGAGACCTGGCCAGAGATGGAGTTATCATGAAGCTGATGAAGCTTAAGCTTCAGGCTCTCATTGGCACAGGCCCCTTCCAAGTGTCAGGAGGGCCCTGGTAATGGGTTCACAAGGTTATATCTTTTTGCAAAATTTGTAAAAGAATTTTTTTTTCTTAATGAGCCCTACCTCACACCTCCAAATTGTTTAAGGTTTAAGGCCTTACAGATCTGAATCTGCTCCTGAACCTGAGCCCCACTGACACATAATGTCTGCAGCCTTTGTGCCCTCAAGAAACCACTCCTTTTCCTAAGTGGATTTATGTTGCCTTAAACTGCCAAACTATGTTTGCACCTGCTCTGTGCCCTTACCACACAATTGCAATTCTTGGCCTTAAGAAGGAAAGCTAGCCTTCTTTGAGCAATTATTATGTAACTAATGCTTTCATAAACACCACCTTAGTTCAGACTTACCACATCTTACTTTTCGCAAAGTGGGGGAACAGGTTCAGGAAGGTCTGATAACTTGGTGAAGGTCACATGTCTTGAAAGTGGCACAGCTCAAATGAAAGCCAGTCGTTTTTGCATAAACAGGGATAGAGAGGAGGAAAAAACCAGAGGATTCAGGGGTAAAAGGAAAGTTATTTCCTTTTTGCTCAATCTCCATTTCCCTTTCTCTTTGCAGATCCTTTTCTCTCTTCTTTTTCTGATTTGAGTCAATATGTGTTATAGAGTCTATAGTCTCTGCAAAGCCTTGGGATAGGCACTCAAAGGTGAAGAAGGCAGTATCTAGAAATTTAAAAGAGAAAGCAAAATAACTACAGAAATTAAGAATATCTGACAGTAGCGAGCCACACGGTGCTATGGGGTGGGAAAGCTGGAGGTGGAGGTAAGCGTTGAAAGTGACATACTATATGGAACTAAGGTAATATTCAGTGGGATGAAGGTAATTGGGAAAGATGTACATAGAACCTGTGACATGAGCCTAAAGGAAATAAAAAATATGTATAAGCCATATTGTCCTTAGACCTGGGAAAAGGGGCTGAGGGTGAGGTGCTACTGGCATTGAGCCTCATGCTTTATCAGAGCATGCTAAAGTTTGAGTCTCAAACTTTAGCATGTATCAGAATTCAGGAAGGCTTGTCAAAACGCAATTCCTGGACTCCACCCCCTGAGTTTTTGTGGGGGTGGGGCCTGTTGTGGGGCCTGAGAGTCCACGTTTCTATCAGTCACCCACGTTATGCTGATGCTGCTGGTCTGAGGACCACATGCTGAGTAGCACTGCTTTAGAGAACCCCACTCTGGGCCTCCTTGGGCTGTGCTCCTCTTTTATATGGCAAAGGGTCTGCAGGGCCAAGAGGGTGATGCCCATTCACAGCTCATGGCCCACCTTTTAGACTACTCTTTGGGATAATCTGAGGTCTTTGATTTTTCTGCTCATATACCCCTGCATGGTCCATATGGATCTCCAGGACCCAGTGGGCTTCCTTCTTGGGTTTTTTTTTTTTCCTCAAAAAGAAATGAGAACTACTAAGGGTGATGTGTGCACCCTTAGTTCTGAGGTGGGGCTGTGGGATGGCTATTTGCTTGGGGGTGTGGACAGACCTTGGATCTGCTGACTTATATGCCTGTATCTATGCATGCTGGACCCTGCAGGCAAGACAAATGCAGAGGTGGGAAGAAATGAGGGCAAGTCATGGGTCAGAGTCTAGAAGCTGTGCTTCTCTCACCTCAGAGTTCCACCATGGGACCTGCAGGATTCTTAATGCAAGGGTGGCTTTCTAGGTGATTATGTAGCTATATTTATCAAGGCAAGAACATAACATGTATTTGATTTGATGACTTGTTCACTTGATTTATAACTTTTAAATATTTGGACATTTGGTACATGGGCTTCCATTTGTGCTCTTTGTCTTTTTCCAAGCACTTCAAATGTTAGAGGTGAGCCTGCAGATAAGAATAAGCTGTATTTCATTCTGTTTTTTTTTTTTTAGAAACAGTTTTGTTGATATACAATTCATATATCATATAATTCATCCATTTAAAGTTTACAATCCAATGGCTGTTAGTGTGTTACAGAGTTGTATAAATTTGTCACAATCAATTTTAGAACATTTTCATCACCCGAAAAAGAAACTCTATGACTTTTCTGTCATGGAGTCATTCCCCATTTCCGTCCCCCAAGCTCCCAACCTATCCTCTCACCCCACCCTCAGGCAATTGCTTATCCACTTTCTGTCTCTATTTGCCTATTCCCGACATTTAAAAAATTCCTCCTATCTAATTAATTATATACCCTTAAACCAACCGCTCCCCATCCCCCCTTCTGCACTAACCACGCAGGCTCCTGGTAACCAGCATTCTACTCTCTCCTCTTAGGGAGATCGGCTTTTTTAGATTCCCCATGTGAGTGAGACCATGCTGTATTTGTCTTTCTGCACCTGGCAGATTTCACTTCACATCATGTCCTCCAGGTTCATCCATGTTGTCATATCATTATAATTTTTATAAAAGAAAAAAGGGACACCTTTTTTGCTTCCTGCCTTGTTATAAACATAGAAATTCTTTCCTGAAGTTGGTGACTCACAGAAATGTAGCTCCTGCTGTAAATGAGAAACTTCCTGAATTCTGATACGTGCTAAAGTTTGAGACTCAAACTTTAGCATGCTCTGGTAAAGCATGAGGCTCAATGCCAGTAGCACCTCACCCTCAGCCCCTTTTCCCAGGTCTAAGGACAATATGGCTTATACATATTTTTTATTTCCTTTAGGCTCATGTCACAGGTTTTATGTACATCTTTCCCAATTACCTTTATCCCACTGGATATTACCTTAGTTCCTGGCTAATCATAGATGGAGTGGGCCATGTGCATTTTTGTCTTCCCTTACCTCTCTCTCTCTGGCTCCTGCCTGCCTTCTCCTGGTATTCTCTCTTTTCTGTGACCTCTAAAGCCTGTACTTGAAATCATGTGCTGATATTGGCTAATAATGGTGCAATGCTCCTCCCAGGAATACTCCTCAGATGGGTAAATCCTCTGAGAATTTGAGTTACAACATCCTAAGTGCTGTGGCTTCATCAGGTGGGGATGGAGCATTTTTGGGTACACTTCAAGTTATACTACAATTGGGGCTTCCAGCCTGTAGGTTTAAGCTTGTCCAAAAGAAATGTTTCAAACAGAAGAAGACTTTGTAGACATTCAAGACACATAGAACTGATATGGGGCCAGGTGGTAAGTGGCAAAACTCAGAAAGTTTTGATTTTGCTCAGTGGTTCTAAGTTGAACAGTATGGATTTTGTAGGCACCAGATTGCCCTGAAGCTTGTAATCATACAGATTCCTTGGGCTCCACCGTAAATATTCTGATTCAGTAGCAGATTTTTGGTCCTGGAGAGTGGATCAGAAATAGTGTGTTTAACGATCACCTCATTTCCTGTTGCAGGTGGTTCATGGAACCCCAGTGGAGAGCTCATTCTCCTGTTCAGGAGGAAGCTATTGCTTGCAGATAAGGAACAGATTTGTAAAAGAAGGCAGGGGAGTTCTTTTTGGAGGTAGCAGAGCCTAGTGGATTGAGAACATGACATCTGGACACAGATTGCTCAGGTTCAAATCCCAGCTCCACTGTTTACTAGTTGTATAACTTTGGGCCACTTACTTAACCTCTTGAAACTGACTTTCCTAATCTGTAAAATGGGGATGATATTCAAATTCTCACAGGGTTATTCTGAAGATCACATGAGTTAATCAATGTAAAGCACTTGGAACACTGCTGGCACTATTTGGTTTTATTATTTCCTACTATTAATC
Source organism: Cacajao melanocephalus (assembly GCA_963573385.1). Classification (NCBI taxonomy): domain Eukaryota; kingdom Metazoa; phylum Chordata; class Mammalia; order Primates; family Pitheciidae; genus Cacajao; species Cacajao melanocephalus. Next base: position 25,111 of record CAUYLG010046743.1, on the reverse strand, counting down.
CTCCTCCATGTAGGGGAGAATTTGGTTGCAGTGGAGTTTCTTCAGGAATACTGATTTTAGTGGATTTCTTAAGGAAAGAAGAAACAGCACAGCAAGAGTGAGTAAACATAAAATATAGGAAACTATTGAAGAATGAAAGTAATTATTTAGAGCAGTCTACTTTCTTCAGCTGGTTGTGGGCAAGTGCAAACCAAATCCCCCTTAACCACCGAAAGGGTCCTCCTTACCAGACCAGGGTTACTGGCACTAATTAGGCAAACACAATGCTTCCTTTCTGCTTCCAGGCAGTGAGGTCTTGTTAATGCTACAGAGGGGATCTTCCAGAAAATGCCACATTCAACATCAGCACACCTGCTTTATACATCCTAAGCTCCAAGTTGAGAAAACAAGCACAAAAAATTGATTTAAATTATGCAGGTGGAGGGTAATTAAATATTGATATAATAATTATTAAATTATGCAGGTGTAGGATAGGTTTATGTGAAACTTCTGGAATCGCTGCAGGAGTGGTATAGACAATGAAAAACCCTGCATGGGGCTCTGAGCTGGAAGACAATGCTCGGAGGTTATGGTTGAACTGGGCAGCTGCTTAACTTTGTGTTCATCTGTAGGTACACATCTCTCTGGGTGAGTTCATTCAAACCAAGGGCAAGGCTTCCCCCAAATGGCCTGAGTGCATAGAGGAAAAAGCCACTCTTAACAGGCAGTCCTAAGAATTAAGGGGAAGCAATAGAAATGGAAACTGTGGAGAATCTCCCAGATAATCACGTTTTCATTTAAAACTGTAATCTTAAAAACAACCATCACCACCACAACAACAATCTCACTTTTGTCTCTAAAGTAACAATAATTATTTTGGAGCCAGAAAGAAATGGCTCTGAAATGAACAAACGGTTAAGAGGAGAGCGTGAGGAATGGTTTGAGGGGCTGTGAGCGGAGCCATCCAGGTCTGGACCAAAAACCTGTTTGTAGTCAGTGTCGGATAGGCAGACGCATGATAGCTAGTTTGTTGGAGGAAAATTCTAGTTCTGAGACAGTGAATTTTTATGTTTGACCATTTTGTCACTTGTGTCACTAAAAAGGAATGGGCCAGATGGTGGCCGCTAGTATGTTTTCCACAGTGTGGTGTCTGCAGAGGGGTTTACCCTAGTTGGCCATTAACAATCAGTCTGAACAGCTTAAATGAGAGCCCAATGTTGAAAGGCAAGAAAGCCAAATGTGAAATGCCCTTTAATTTCAAATCTCGTTTGAACTTAGATGTTTAGGCTTAAAAGCCACAGTTTTTAGGCAAGGCAGAAGATGGCAACTTCAAGTATCTCTTTAAATAAGCCTTTTTTTTCTGTGTCTTCTTTCTCTTCATAAAATGAAATAAATTATGGTTAAGCCAAAGACTTCTGATGTGTTGGCATTCAACATTTTGACTGTGGTTTTCTGAGTTTTGACTTTTTAACTTTAGATAGTCTAGAGCAACTTTGTCCAACCTGTGACCCAGGGACCACACGTGGCCCAGGACGGCTTTGAATGTGGCCCAACACAAATTTGTAAAATTTCTTAAAACGTTGTGAGTTTTTTTTTTTGTGACTTTTTGTTTTTTTCATCAGCTAATGTTAGTGTATTTTATGTGCGGCCCAAGACAATTCTTCTTTCAGTGTGGTCCAGGGAAGCCAAAAGGGACACCCCTGGTCTAGAGGCTCTCAATTTGAGTGAATTTCAGAATCACCTGTGGGGCTTGTTAAAAAACAGATTGCTGGGCCCCAACCCTAGGATATCTTATTTAGTAAAAGTTTGCATTTCTAACAGGTTCCAGAGATGCCTCTGCTGCTGATATGGGAACCACATACACTTTGAAGACCATTCTTCTAAAACATTTCTGGTTCAATTGAGCTCATATTATTTTTTTAAGCCATAATTTTTTTCTGATGAAAGCTATAAACCTTTTTCTCAGAAAAAATTGCACAGGTGAACAGACACTTGGGATTTATCTCTAGGGGATTCCAAGAATCTCTGCATAAAAGCGTCTGTCCTGTCTAGAGCAGGGGTCAGCGAATTTGTTTTATAAAGGTCACAATACCAAATATTTAGGCTTTGTGGGGCATAAGGCCTCTGCTTTGACTCCAGTACTCAATTCTGCCATAGTAATGGGAAAGCAGCCATAGATAACACATAAATGAATGGGCAGGGTTGTGTTCTTAAAAACTTTATTTATGGAACAAGGTGGTGGGCAGCATTCGGCCCATGGGTGTAGTTTGCCACCTCCTGATCTACAGAATGGATTTCAGAATCAGATATCCCTGGGTTACTAGCTGTGCAACCTTGGGGTCAACCCGTAACCTACTTAAGCTTTGTTTTCCTTGTGTGTAAAATGAGGCGTAATGATTCTTGCTATAAAGAGCTGTGTTGAGAATTAACTGAGACATCAACCCAAAGTTTCTAGCATTGCCCTTAAATAACATTATTTTGATACTTAGTAATTAAATAAATGCTAGTGTAAAAGTCCTTCATGGGTCACACCAGATATGGGCCATACGACTTTAATTAGTGTTTATAATTGTTAAGAAGAGAGGGTACGTGAGAATTATCTAAGTACAAATGAAAAACTGGGAATGTGGCATTTTGTTCTAGAATTGTGAAATAAGAGGGATGGCTGTCTAGTGAGACCCTCTGTGTCCTAGCCAGCGTCTTTCTTTTCAAACCTGCCTACCATACCACTGATACCTGATCTCCTCCAAGGTCTGCATGCTTTTTAGTAAACTTTTTTTTCCTGAACCCCATTTTCCAGGCCTCTGTATAGGTGTCATTTCTCAGATAGTAGGTCATATGGATTCCTTTTTTTTTTCTCTTATGGCACTTACTAGACTTTGTACTTATTTGCTTGAGTTCTGAATATCTTTTCCATTAGAACTGTAGGCTCCTTGAGGTCTGCACCATGTTTGTTTTGGTGATCACTAGGTATTTGGAGTTTAGCACTGGGCTTGGCATTTAGTAGATGCTCAATTAATATTTAGTGAATGAATTAACCAACTTTACCTAAGTCCATTCTTGGTTCAAGGCAAAATAATGACACTTTTCCTTTGGTGTCCTCTATCAGTGCTCATGTCCCCAGGTAAAGTGGGCAGATGCGGGTGTGTAGGCAGGGAGTCTTCCTTCAAGGGTGGCTCTGGGATGTCTGCTACTTTTTGCTGTGTTTCATGATCAAGTTTCTCACCATAAACTTAGCTCTTTGGTACCTACCTGTTATATCATAAAGCTATATGTTGAACCCGTTCCACACAATGGCAACAGACATGGGTTTAGTGTATACCTTCTCCAAAAGTAGTTGCCATTAACAGGGCACCCTGGGGATGCAAAGCCTCAACACCAGAGTGTAGCCTCCTAATGGTGGCCTTCTGGGCTGAGGTAGATGAATGGGTGAATACATTTCAGGAGAAGATCTATGTTTGGAATTCACCAAATCACAGCCCAGTGCGGGCTGTCTGCCCTAAGCAGCGTTAGAGAAAATGTTTGGATCTGAGAGAGGCATTTGTTTCTGTAGAAAAATCCCATCTAATTCTCCAACCATATTGATATAAAATATATTTTGTAAGGGGCAATAATTCAGTAGATGCTTTTGAAAACAAAACAAAAATACCCAAACCTACCTAATGATTTAAGCTCTTAATCCTATTTATAATGGAGAAAGAGAATGGTACAAAGAGTAATCATAGCTAACAATGGCTGCATGTCTATTGGTGAACTCATGAGCTCCTCAGCCGACTGGGATTGAGTAGGACCAAGATCCTTTATAAAGGGAAATAAGCTTAAAAATTAGTCACTGACAGAGAATGGAGGGGCATAGTAAGAGATCTTGGTTTGCCATGTCCCATCTCCTAGATCTATCCCTGATATCAGCTGTAGCATTGATGAATAGTGCTGTGCACCCTGACAGGTACCTCCTGAAGTTCTATGCAGGCTTCCACTCACTTCTGTTCCTGACATTTCTTTAAGGCTGTGGGAGCTCATTCAGCCAGTACATACAGACAGAGGAAGGGGAGGGGAGTCAACATCCTGGGACAACCCTCAACCAATGAGGTATGGGAGCTAGTGCACATACGCTCCAGCTTTCTGTACTTTGAACAGATGATTCTGGGAGGCATGTTGCATGTTTCTCAGAGGTCCTAGAGGAATTGAGCCCTTACTGCCGGCAACAGTGACCTCAATAACCCACTTCAAGGAGTTTTCCTTTTCCCAGTCTCACTCTCTTCATTCCTTTACTCTTGTTTTCTGTTTCTTTGTTTATTTAGTTGTTTTGTTTTTTTTTTTTAAATGATGGTGATGATGGGCACCACTCATATAAACTACTTGTCCTCATTTTTTTTCTTGGCCTCAGCTTTTGGAAGGACCTGAGCTAAGACAAAGGGTATATATAGCAGGGATGCAATGATCTTTAAGTACTTTTACATAAAGAATGATGATTTGCTATTTTTTTCCCATTGAAGACAAAGACAAAGAAAAATGGCCTTGAACTGAAATGTGTGGGAATTAAAAGACATAGACATTCACTTCCTGGGAAAGAAGGCTCTGGGCCAGCACTATTCAGTGTGGTAGCCACCAGCCACTTGTGGCTGTTGAGCACATGAATGTGGCCATGTGACTGAGGCACTAAATTTTTAATTTGAAATACTTTTAAATAGCGGAAATAGCTACATGTGGCTACTGGCTACGGTAATGGAGAGTACAGCTTTGGACATCAGAAACAATCTCCTTCTGACGTTTTGAAAAATGAAGTTTGTGTCTGATGCTACTCATTCCTTACCTAATATCTACTCTTCTTTCTAGCAGAATCCTGATTTTATTTGGTGTGTTATTATGCCGAGTTAACAAACACAAGCAAAATCTGACTTCTCAGACAGCTATGGGTGGTCATGGGAGCTTGCCATCCAATGTAAAAGACAATGCCTGAAGCAGAGAAGGCATCTTGCTCTTTGCTGTCTCCTTATTTCTTTTCTTCCTGCTTGATCATGTGTCACGCTTGGAGATACAGCAGTCATCTTACCATCAGTAAAAAGAAAGCTACATGTTAAGAATGGTGGAGCCATAAGATGGATGAAGCCTGAATCCTAGGGCCTTCCTTGATTTTTTGCATCTGCCCTGTCCTCCCTACTTTTGGACTTAGTGATAAGTAAGACAAATAAAACTCTAACCATTTATACTTGCATCAGAATGTATTATGACTGGCATAGATTATTCTGGACAGGTTCTGGTTGAAGGTGGGTTAACACTACCATGTTAAGCTTTCATATTAGGTTCAGAGGTAGTGAAACTGAAAAATTCTGCACGAGTATTGCTCAGGAAACTTAGAAAATGAATATAGATTACAGCTATAAACTAGAAAATGTGTTTTTTCTAGGCATTTACTTTCAAAATACCAACTATTAGATGCTGGTAGAAGCACCCTGGAATAATATAGGGCCTTTCTTCCTAAAGATTTATTAGCTGTCTCTAATAAATGGCTCAAAACATTTAGTCTCAGAGAGTGAAAGATAGGTTGGCACTGGTGGGGCTGGAGGCCTCTGGGAGGGGCTAACATACTACACACTCTTGACACAGAGCAGATCCTACATCAGGAGATAACCAAAGCAGGATTTGGCATTGAACAGATAATCCCACACTATTTCACCTCCAGTTGTGATAGATAGTCTTGCCAAAAAGTTGCATAGCTACCTTGTAATCCACTGCCAAGTATTTGGTGAATATTTGGGGGACCAAGTCTATTTCTTTCTACCATATGGATCATAAACTAACCTCGATACACATACTTCTGTCACAGGAAAAAAGATATTTCACTCTCCCAGGCTTTCATTGAATAAAGAGATTTTTGAACTGAGCTCCTTAAAATATCAATGCTCCATATTACTCCCCAGATACAGATATAAATCTTTATAATGGTGCACTTTACAAGCAGCACTCTGGAGTCTTTTCTGATTGGTAATCACAGTGTTTCCTTATTAATACTGTAAAAAATGTAAAAGGCATAAACATTTTGCAATCTATCTGTTCTCTCTGTGCGGGCATACATCAGGGGCTGCTTTAAGCGTTCCTAATGGCTCACCCAGCACATTTTTTATGAGTTTATATGGGAAGAAAATTGTACTAGAAAACTGAATTCAATGACTGCCATTCTATGAATAAATTCTGTTATCTTTGATACTCTGGGTACAATAAAAACGTACAAAAGTTAAATTTCAGCATCCTTGCAGAGTTATGTCAACTGTTTTTAATGTCAATAAGACACCACTATTTCAACCAATGTCTTTTCCCTCCAAAAAATACTGCTTGATTTTCAGGTTATGTTTTCATTAAAACAACTTGTTTTTAACAGCAAGATGCTGTGTATGTTTGCTAATTTATGTATACTACAAAGTCTGATCAAAACGAAGAGTTATAATTTTAAGACATGAAGCTCAGTAAAAATTCATCTTTACTCTGGATGAAAGATTAAAATAAAAGTCAGGTGTCCATAAAATGTGTTTTATGTAAGTTAGACCGGAAAATATCTCAGTAGAGTAACTTTGATCAAGCAGATTATTATTTATTTTTGTATTTACATACATCCTCCCTGTGATTAGAGGAGATATTTTACATTGTATGCTATAGTTACATTCTATAAGTAAGATTTTTGTCTTTATGATCATCTGAGTTTTTTTCAAAAACTGCAATCATCTAAATACTTTGAAACAAGAGTAGATTCTCCTGAACTATTGAATTTCCACATTTGCAAATCAATTCATGGTAATTACTTTATATGTTAACAAACTCTTAAGTGGTTTCCTTATTGTATGGGCAGCCTGAAACTCACAGAGTTTCCCCAAAGTATTGACCCACAGATAACTGCCCATCCAAAGGTCTATCATTTTCCTTTTGGGAGAATTTTTACCTCCAAATGTCCAACTTGTCTAAGCATCTATTTTCTTATTAATGGCCTAGCTGCCAAGACACAGGAAAACTGAAATTAAAATCCTTAAAATATTCAGGTCTTTCAGAGCTCTGTAAACTCTCTACTGCTTGGACTCCCATTCACCTAGTACACCCTAATGGACCAAACATATAGGCTGCAAACTAAAGAAAACGTCTAAGTGTTTGCTAGCGACATGGACCCAACCTCTAGGTGTTTGTGTTCCTCCAGACTTGTTCATGATATTTGGAACCCCAGCGTTCCTGCACTCTTTTAAGCTTTGTCTCAGGGGAAGGTTCTGCCTTATTCCCTGGCCTCAGGCCATCTTCAGCCCCTCAACAAACAGGGAAAGGAGAAAATGAATTTGGGCAAAAATACATTTTGAGGTACGTAAACAAAATTTTGTCCTAAATCTAGTAGAGTCTAATTTCTTTTTCCTTTTTTTTTCTGGAAATAAGCAGGTAATTGAAATAAAAGTGTCTCCTTGGCCTAAATATGTGTCAAATGACCTCAATTCTCTATTTGCCTTCAGAGATCGCTTCTGATTTTGCCACAAGCACAGATTTTCCAGAAACATGAAACTCATAGAAAAGAAAAGCGGGCTTTAGGAACAGGCCCATGGGGAGGGGTGTGGAGTCTCATTAGACCTACCCGAACTTCTTTGAGGGCGTTGACTAGTTTATTTTCATGATGGGGCTAAAATATCTTTTCCGGAGCTACCAGGCCAGATGACTCCATCTGAGAAAATGAGTGTTTTGTTTTCTTTTTAAAGTGTACACGAAGATGCTTATTTGTGAAGAAACTTCCAGAGTTGGCATCCTTGGAGGTTAATCCTGATTAATAGGTGCTTGGCTATATAATTTTGGCTCTTACCTGAGGTTGAGGTTCTGGCCTCTAGCCACCCTGCAATTATCACCAAGTCTTAGGGCACACCTTGCGGCCACCCCCATATGGCTCAACTGGATGGAATAAACAACATCTTAAACCAGGAAATACCCATCCAACATCTCATTTTCCAGAATTTCATGATCCCCTCTCTCATTTTCCCATGCTCCTTGGCACTATGAAGAGGCTTTTTAAAAAAAAAAATGTATTTTTTTAATTTGCTAAGGTTTGTCCTTGCTTTGAGGTGATTGTCAGCATTAAAAAGACAAAATTAACTTCTCTTGAGTATTTCCATCCTGAAGAAGTTAAGCCAATGTGTCATTAAAGTGGCCACACTTAGACACACACAAGGCAAATTGAGACTGGGCTGTGGCTAATTTCTTCAGAGTTGTCTTTATTATTTTAATTCCATAAGTAGGAATAACTCTATACAATGTCTACACTAGTTTTGGAGAAATTTGTCTATCTGGCATTCTCTTTAGATGGAAGACCAGTGAGAGTTTGATGCCTAAGGGTAAGAACAATGAGAATTTTCAAGATAGCAACACTATTAGTTATTTTGAACTTCACTTGAAATCCCTGATATGCAGATTTTCTCAAATGGTGTTTATTGTAGAGACTAAGGTCAAACAAATGGCCCAGGTAGTTAAGGAGTCAGAGTCCTTGAGCTTCTTGCTTGGAGGAAACTCTTCTGCTTTCTTTCTGATTCACAAAATCACCTAAAAGGACTTTGAAGATTGGTTGCATTGTTAACAAATTAGAGCAGTTAAGTATTTACCAAGCACTTTCTTTGTGTAGAGCACAGGGTTAGTTGTTGGGGAGATAAAGGAACTTTAAGATACAGACTTTACTGCTAAAGAAATTCATGGTCCCTCTGGGGAGTTAGTGCCAGATTTCTCTTAGCAATCAGTGGCTTGGGATCTGACACATGATTGTGATTTGAGAGACACCAGAAAGATGCCAAATATTTCACCTATACAAACACCAAAGCCAACTCCAACTCCAGTCCCAACCACAACCACAACTCCAACCCCAGTTTCAATTCTAACTATGGGTTACCTTGAACATCATAGGTATTGTGATGCATTCTTTATATAGGTGATGTTATATAAACAAGGGATCTGCTTATACCCTGCTTTATCTTTTTTTGCCAGTTCATGTACAAGTTCCAGGCTTGCACAGGCTAGGGTTGAGATGTATGACCACTCAAGGCACTAAACTGCTGCCTCAGATTTGTTCGATATGTTTTCCAAGCCACCCAGGAACTTTCTCCCATGGCTTCTGCATGTTTTGGAAATCTGTTAATGCTGTGACTAGAAAGGAATCTTGAAGTAACATCCTGGGATACCACAGTGCCCCATTTCCTCAGTCCTCAAGAGGCCTCCTGTCACCCTGCTGTAGTTAAAGAATAGAAAAATTCTTTACTATTATTTCAACATGCTTCTCCTGGGTCTGCAGCTTATTTATTAGATGGGCTTCAAGATTCTACTGTCCCTAAGATCTCTCAGCTTATAAGGCTTTGCAGTGGCTGAGAAAGGGACAGAATACTTTACAGTCAAGAGCTGACTTAGACTTCCACTGAATTTCACGTTTCTAATTGTACAGCTATGAGGAACTACCAGGAACTCCTGACTGCCCATCTCTGAAGTGTCAGCACAGGTTTAGAGGGTTAAGTCTTCAAACATCTTTAAGCCAAGACTACTGACATGTTCATTTAACCTGGCTTTCCCCAAACAACAGATTGTTTTAGGAATCGAATTTGTAAAGTACGCTCAGAATTATTTTTTTTATCAGGGAGGGAAAAGCTACATAAATTTGTGCCAAAGAAGATCTTATAGTACTTTTGAAACTCTCTTATTTGTGTAGCGTGGAATAGGAAGCACCCCAAAAGTTGGGCTTTTAAAAGTATAATAGTTAAATAGGAAGGGGGAAAATGTATGAAAAGTGCCATATAACATTCAACCAATATTTGAACCAACATTCAACTCCTGACTGCCCATCTCTGAAGTGTCAGCACAGGTTTAGAGGGTTAATTCTCCAAACATCTTTAAGTTAAGACTACTGGCATGTTCATTTTACTTGGATTTCCCCAAAAAACAGATTTCCCTAATCGATCAATACTTGGTTGAATGCTACATGACACTTTTCATACATTTCCCCCCTACTTCTCTCATGTTTCTTCCACTAACACCCTGCTCCTTCTAAACTTGTTTTTGACAAATGTCAGAAGCCTCAGACATTAGTAGCGTACTTTACATGAAAAGAAAAAGTCCAAAAATAGGTGGCATCTTTTTCTTGTTCTCTTTCTCATATAGCACCATTAAGAAAGATAGTATTAAAGTCCTAGAAAAAAATACAGGGGGATGTGTTCAAGACAATGGGACACAACACTATGTATTTATGTCCACTATAATGAATCAACACATCAACTGCAGAAGAGACCCAACATAAATGCTAATACAGGCATACCTCAGAGATATTGCAGGTTCAGCTCCTGACCTCTGCAATAAAGCAAATATCACAATAAAGCTAGTCACACATTTTTAGTTTTGGCTTCCCTGTATATATAAAAGCTATGTTAACACTACACTACAGTCTAAGTGTACAATAACATGTGTGAAAATGTACTTAATTAAGAATACTATGTTGCTAAAAAATGCTGATGATCATCTGATCCTTCAGCAAGTTGTAATCTTTTTGCTAGTGGAGGGTCTTGCCTAGATGTTGATGACTGCTGATTGATAAGGGTGGTGGTTGCTGAAAGTTGGGGTGGCTAAGGCGATTTCTTAAAATAAGGCAACAATAAAATGTTCTGCATTCATTGACTTTCCTTTCAGGAAATATTTCTCTACAGCATGTGATTCTGTTTGTTTTCATTTTACCCACAGTACAACTTCTTTCAGAATTGGAGTCAATCCTCTTGAAACCTACTTCTGTTTTATCAATTAAGTTTATATAATATTCTAAATTCTTTGTTGTCATTTCAGCAATGTTCATAGCATTTTCACTAGGAGTAGATTCCATCTCAAGAAAATTTTCACTAGGAGTAGATTCCATGCTCATCCATAGACACAGTTCTTTATCTGTGAAAGTTTTATGAGATTGCAGCAATTCAGTCACATCTTCAGGTTCCACTGCTGATTTTACCTCTCTTGCTATTTCTATCACATTTATATTTCCTCCACTGAAGTCTTGAGTCCTCAAAGTCATCCACGAAGGTGGAATCAACTTCTTACGGACTCCTATAATGTTGATATTTTGACATCTTTCCATGAATCATGAATATTATTAATGGCATCTAGAATGGTGAATTCTTTCCCGTAGGTTTTCAATGTACTTTACCCAGATCTGTTAGAGTAATCACTATCTATGGTAGGTACAGCCTTATGAAATGTATTTCTTAAATGGTAAGCCATGAAAGTAAAGTTTCTCCTTGATCTACGGGCTGCAGCATACATATTGTGTTATCTGGCATGAAAACGACATTAATTTCCTTGTACATCTCCGTTAGAGTTCTTGGTTGACCAGGTGTATTGCTAATAAGCAGTACTATTTTGAAAGGGATCTTTTTCTGAGCAATAGGTCTCAATAGCAGCTGAAAATATTCAGTAAACCATGCTATAAATAGATGTGCTGTCATCTAGGCTTTGTTGTTCCATTTACAGAGCATAATTCTTAAGGGCCCTAGGATTTTTGGAATGATAAGTTAGCATTGGCTTCAACTTAAGATACTGGCTGCATTAGCCCCTAACCAGAGAATCAGTCTCTCCTTTAAAGCTTTGAAGCCAGGCCTTAACTTCTCCTCTCTAGCTATGGAAGTCCTAGATGTCATCTTCTTTCAATAGAAGGCTGTTTCATCTACGCTGAAAATCTGTTGTCGGTGTAGCCACCTTCATCAATGATCTTAGCTAGGTCTTCTGGATGACTTGCTGCAGCTTCTCCATCAGCACTCGAGGTTTCTTCTTGTACTTTATTGTTATGGAGATGGCCTTTCCTTAAACTTCATGAGCCAATCTCTGTTTAGCTCTTGCCTTTTCTTCTGCAGCTTCCTGACCACTCTCTGCCTTCATAAATTTAACAGATTCTATCCTATTATTTATGACTTTGCTCTGGATTAGGCTTTAGCTTAAGGGAATGTTGTGGCTAGTTGGATCTTCTATACAGACCACTAAAACTTTTTCCAGATCAGTAATAAGGCTGATTCACTTTCTTATCAGCTGTTTACTCACTGGAGAAGCACTTTTATTTTCCTTCAAGAACTTTTACTTTGTATTTGCAACTTGGCACAAGAAGCCTAGCTTTTGATCTATCTTGACTTTCATTGTGTCTTTCTTACTAGCTTAATCATTTCTAGCTTTTAATTTAAAGTGAGAGATATGCGACTCTTCCTTTCACTTGAACACCTAGAGGCCACTGTAGGGTTGTTAACTGGGTTAGTTTCAATGTTGTGTCTCAGGGAATAAGGAGGCCTGAAGAGAGGGGAGAGAAATGGGGGAACAGCCTGTTGGTGGAGCAATCAGAAAATGCACAACACTTATTGATTAAGTTCACCATCTTATATGGACACAGCTCACGGCATCCCAAAACAATTACAGTAGTAACATCAAAGGCCACTGATTACAGTAATAACAGATATAACAATAATTAAAATGTTTGAAATATTGTGGGAATTACCAAAATGTGACACAGAGACACAAAGTGAGCACATGCTTTGGAAAAAATGGCACTGACAGATTTGTTCAATAGAGAGTTGTCAAAAATTTTCAATTTGTAAAAACTACAATATCCATAAAGTGCAACAAAATGAGGTATGACTCTATTGGTATTGCCAGAAAAACAAAATTCTTTGTTCCATGGTGGAACTTAGAAGCACTGACTGCTTTGGTTAAGAATTGTTGCGAGGGTCAGTCCTCTCATTTGGCAAAGAGGCAGTGACTAGTGTTGATTAGTTACAGCTATACTGTTAAATTAGGGGAAAGGGTACTGTTAAACTAGGGGAAAGGGGAGGGGGTATGCTGGAAAGCCTGATTCATAGCACTTGCCAAAATATAAATACTCCAAGTCTGATTTCAAGCTACCAATGGTTTAACAATGGGCTCATAAAATTCCTAAAAATTGAATAATTGGCTTTCATAAGCTAATATGACCTAGCTCTAGTATGCCACCACAGCTCTTCTCTGAGAACAAATGCCCCAGTTTCTGGTAAAATATATCCTAGGAAACCTCCCTTCCTGTACCTGCCCAGGATTTCCCAGGTGGGCTTGCATCGTGGGGGTGATGCTAGTCCTATCATCACATTTTCCTTCATCACATTACAGTGGCTGGTGATTCAGGAAAACCCCCTTTAAGGAAATCTCTCATGTGTGCAGAACTTTGTATGAGATAATAAAAGTGAAAATGCTAATAAAACTCAAAGATGCCAAATTACCAGGCAGCTCTTGGTGAAAAACAGATTAGAAATAGTGCCCAAATACCGTATAGTTTCAATTTGTTCATTGTACAATAGATGCAGTTAAATGAAGTCTTATATCTTGGGACAAAACAAGAGTGAGGACATTTTGAATTGGGCACATTTTGGTCTGTAAACAGGCAGGTGCACTGATGGAGGCAAGGAAGTCCTTTAACTCATCATCCATGACCAGCATCTCTAGGAAGAAGAAAGGCTAGGATCACATCAAAGCGTGTGTTCAGATGTGGCCAGCAGAAGCATTGGCTGTATTGCTATGGCTATTTCTCCTTTCTTTGGTGTCCTGGGAAGCTTGGTCTAGGCATGGTGAATTTTTCGTCTTTGACTAAGTTTGCAGAATCATAATCAAGTGTTTAGAAGGGCGTTTAGGTGAGTGCATAAGCACCCTCCTCAACATCCCTGACAGTCATTTACTTAGTCTAGAAGGCCTCCATTAAAAGGGGGTACTTAGCTTCCTGATGCTTCCGTTTACATTTCCAGGCAATTCTTTTTGTTGGAAAATTTATCCTCAGGCAAAGTAGGATCTTTATTTCTGCAGCTGATCTTTTGGCTGTTCTCTGGACACATAGGATCGAAGATGGACACACAGCTTTACAATTGGTCAGCTACATTTCAATTCAGTTCTACGAACATTTCTTGAGTCCTTATCATGGCTAGAATACAAAGATGCAGTAGCTTAGTTTCCATTCTTGAGAAGCTCATGGTTTGGCAACTTAGAAAGTTTCACAAAAAGATAATCTAGTTCCATTATGTACCCTATAATAGGTGGCCTCTCTTCTCTTTCTTTCTTTCCTTCAACCACAGCTTACAACAGCAGCTTCCATCTTTTGACATGAGCTTATCATCCTAACTAACAATTGGTTGGTCTAGGGGTTTGTTTTTGACCAAACTACACCATCAGTAGTCACAGCCATAGTTGATTGATCCAAGAATGGGCTTCTGACCAAAGCTGGCCACTCAAATCTCTTCTCTAAGATTTTAAAATTTGGTATCAGAAAGAGTATTAAGCCAGTCTAATAACTGACTTTCTAATCACTGCAAAGCTGTGCAGTGCTGTAGCTGTGATTCCTGACATTCTGTAGTGAGAAGGAATGAAGCAGATGTGCAGAAAGAAGGAGAAACAAGAAATGGAGAGAGGGTCCTGGCAGAATTTTCTTCCTTGGCTCCTGTTTTCCTGAGATTTGTTTCCATCCCTGCCCTTCTTATGCCCAGCTCTTCCCTGGCATCTTGGGTTCAACACATTTTCCTTTAAATGTTTTGAAATGTTGAAATGTTGAACGTTTTAAGCTGCTTTGCATTTTGTTTCATTTTTGTTTGTTTGCTTGCTTTTTTTAATTTAGAAGAGAAAAGGGCAAAATAAAGGGATTAGAAAGCAGCATTGATGCTCCATATCCCCACCCCTTTGCTGGGGCAAACTTGATCAATGGGTATCACAGAGGGAGAGGCTGTGTATCAAAAAGAGAAAAAGGCTCATGTTTCCTTGGATGGAAGATATTTGGTTGGGAGTCAGTGAGAGGTGGAGAATAACAAAATAGGAATTCAGGTGGCAGGCAGCATGCTGTTGAGTGGGAATTACTCTCTTGGTGAGAGAGGTTTGTATTCACTTCTGCTTGCTGAGGGCATCTTGTCTATTTACTCTGGGTCTGCTGCTGAAACAGTTAACTTCTGGGTGGTGCTGTAAGCCTGAATAGGGATGGGGCCCTTTCTTCATCAGTTAATAGAGGGTTTACTATATATCAGAAACTATAAATTGATATTTACCTAAATGCTTGTATATATAATTTCAAATTTATTTACATATAAATCTTATGGTATTATCATGAAGTTGGGATGTATCTGCATTTTACTAATGAAGAACCAGAGATTGGAAGAGTCAATCAGTTGCTGGAGGCTCACACAGTTATAGAGTGACAGTGGGGTGGGAACCCAGCTTCTGACTCCAAACTTTACTGTACATCCCTCTCTTCTGAGAGAGACAGAGAATCTGGCTCTGTAAGGATCTGCCTGGTTTGAGGACTGCTGCGGCAATGATAATCCAACAGCACGGTCTGGACACTGGGTTCCCTGGGAAAGGCCTCCTGCTCACCCCCAGCCTGCTCTCTATTTCCTGCATAAAGGGAGGAGTGAATGTTTCAGGGCAGGTTTCTTCTCTGGCAAGAGCCCAAGACTCTGCAGGCTGAACCAGCATACTACAGCCAGGTGCGTCCGGCCTCAGTCACTGTGCCCGGCCGGGTGAGACTCTGGGGTGGCACCTGCCTGTGGTTGGCAAGACTTCTGAGAGGGCTGCCTAATCCCAAATAATAATAATGACAACAATAGTGGCGATAATAGAGGGCTTTATGTGTGCAAAATGTGGTTCAATCCCAAAAGGTCCAGAAACACTATAAAAGGTCCTGATAAGTATTATTATCTCTTGGGCGGGCAACAGATTTACCCTGAGGGCAAATGCTGCATTGGGAGGTAAAGAGCCTGAGAACTAATAAGATCAAGTGACAATAATGATAGCAAGGTGCTAATAATGCCAGTAGCCAGGAAAAAGGACAAACGGGAAGTCAGAAGTCATGTTTGGAGACTCTGGGTTAGTTAAAAAAAGAACTCTTCTTCCCTATTTCCCTTTGGACATGAATTATCAGCAAGAAATGATAGCGCACAGGCTCTTGTTCAAAGCTAAAGAGGTGAGCCCTGTCTGGGCGGCCATCTGCTTTGCATGTGTGGAGAATGTCTGGTCTGCACAGTGCACACTCAAGGGCTTCTGGGGTCTCACAGAGAATGTCAATGAATAAACATAGTCAAGTGTAAGGCAAATGTAGTTCAAATAAAATGAGAGCACTCTGACAAATTGCAACCTGTGCTTGGCTTCAATATTGGGGCATAATAAGGACGGAGTGGGGTCTGTGGCAAACTAGAGGGAGAGCCATGTGCCACCATTGAAATAAGCAGCTCTACTCAAATCCAACCAGAGCTGGCTCCATGTTGCTAGTTCTTTCAATTTTGGGAAGAAACTGAAACTTCAAATTGTTGTGGAGAATCTCTTAAATTTAAAATATTGCTAACTACTTTGAACATGTTCAAATGCTGTTGGCTATGGCCTGTCTCGTTGGGGTTTTTCTAAGGAAACCCTTCAATTATCTCAAATTTCAAAGATGTTTAGCCTTATTACACACATGGAGTTGGAGGAGACAGCTGGCCCATTGTGCATCCTGCATCCACCCACCCAAGATATAAAAGAAGCCAGTGGGAAGGAGGGAAGATAGCCCAGTCTCATGTGTGTCTAGATGCTGCATGGAGTATGGGCTGGATGGGGCTGCCAAGCTGTGGCCACGAGTGTGGTCAGATGAGAACATCACAAATGAACTTGGTAGAAGGAGAGGCTGGCAAGGGTGAAATCCAGTGTGGCTACTGAAGATAAATGGCAACTATGACAAAATTTTATCTCTTCTAGCTTTTTCCTGCTCCCTTTCTTTCTTTCTCTCGACTGCCCTATTATCCATTTTCTCTTTTTCTCTCTTCCTTCTTCCCACAAATTCACTGCCCACTCACATGGTGTCAGAAGCTTTAGAGGCTATAGGAACATAATCTAGGCATACAATTATGTTTTCAACTTTTGTTTTCTGCCATGAAAGCTGTTTTCACATAAAAACAGCTGTAGAGTTGTTTTGTTTGTTTTTTGTTTTTTTTTAAATCAAATTTGGAGGTAAGCTTGAAAGATCAGGCATTATACAAGTGGTGCAAATTTTCCTTTGAGAGAATCACTTCAACAAGACACACAGTCACTCTTAAAACAGCAGAAATTGAACAATATCAAGAGGTCTTGCTTATGGCTTTCAGTGGCCCTTGTGGCTGTCAGTGATCAGAGACCCACCAGATGCCTGAGATATTGCAGGCAGAGACTACAAATGGTGGAGTCAATATACATGAATTGAAAGTCATAAGGGAAATCTATCTTTTTCTCACATGGCCCATGTTCTCCTGTGAGAGATGTCCAGCCTGGTTCAGAAGAGGGCAGAAAGGCCTTCTGTAGGAGGGGACATCTAGAGGGATGAGTGGAACCTAGCCAGGTAGAGAAACAGGAAAGAAAAGGGCATTTCAGAGAAAGGAACAGTAGGTGCAATGAGCACGAGTTGAGAAACCATGCAGCTCTTGGGCACCTGAAAATGCTTCAGTCTAGCTGCAGGAGATGGTATACTGAGGGGCAAAACTAAAGCTATAAGTTGGAGATGGATAATTAAGGGCCTTATATATTGTGCAGTGGATTTTTACTCTAGCCCCACGTGGGTTTTTGGTGGGAGAGTGACATCTTCAGTCTTGTGTTTTGGGAAGATCACTTTGATTGCCATGCAGAGAATGAACTGTGGGAGGGCCCCAGTGGAGGGAGGGAGACTAAACCAGAAGACAATCACAGTAGTCCAGATAAGAGATGCAGATATTATCAATCAGTGAGTTTTTACTGAGAAACTACTACACTAATAGTTGTGATACAGCAGACAATTTTTGACCTCAAGGATCTTTGTTGGATTTTCAGGACAAATAGATCATCTATTCAACTGGTTAATTCAATTTAAAAATATTAATAAAATCTGTACTACAGAGAAGCAATGTGCCAAGGTACAGATCAATAAGACATGGTTACTGCCATCAAGGAGCTTATAGTCTCTTGGGGGAGGCAAATACAACCAAATGCTACATATGGTATACAGCATGGGTTCCCAACCCCTACGCTGTGGACCATGACTGGTCTGTGGCCTGTTAAGAACCAGCAGGAGGTGAGCGGTGGGTCAGCAAGTCAAGCTTCATCTGTATTTACAGCCTCTTCCCACTGCTCACAGCACTGCCTGAGCTCCACCTCCTGTCAGTCAGCAGTGACATTAGATTCTCATAGGAGTATGAATCTTACTGTACTGTGCATGGGAGGGATCTAGATCGTGCACTCCTTGTGAGAATCTAATGCCTGATGATCTGTCACCCTCTCCCATTACCCCCAGATGAGACCATTTAGTTGCAGAAAAACAAGCTCCGGGCTCCCACTGATTCAACATTATGGTGAGTTGTGTAATTATTTCAATATATATTACAAGATGATAATAGCAATAAAAAAGTGCATAATAATTGTAATGTGCTTGAATCATCCTCAAACCATTCCCCTGCCCCTAGTCTGTGGAAAAATTAATTGTCTTCCACAAAACCGGCCCCTGGTGGAAAAAGGTTTGGGACCGCTAGTTTAGCATATAATACTGTAGTGGACAAGTAAGTTAATTGGCCTGCACTGGTCATGCCCTCTTATTGTAATGAGTACCAGCCCATCAATTTACTCAGCCTCATCCTCTATATGTGGCTCACTTGGGCTGACCACAATCTTATGTAGAGTATTATCTTCATTCCCATTTCATAGTTGAGAAACTGAGGCTCAGAGAGATTACATTATTTGCTCTTGATCACAGGACTGGCAAAGGAGCAGAAATGGAATTTTTACTCCAGGTCCTTTAGTCTCATCATCCCGTATTTTAAGGATTATACTACTGATGTTTCCCAAGCTTTAGTCATTCTTTCTGATTTTTATGATAATTCTATAAACCTGAACAATTATTTACTTTATTTCACTTTAAACTAAATAATTTATTCTGAAAAGAAAGTCATGTGAACATAATGAATAAAAAGTATCACTTGCCACAAACAGAAAATAACTGTAAAATTAAATATGTCAAAACAATAGTATTAAAAACTCATTGCATACAGTACCCTGATCGAGGTTCTGAGTCTGAAGTCTGCTGGCTCTCTGTTAAAAAGGGAAACTAGCAAGTGTTGAAAGGTGTTAAAGACCTGGTAGCATTAAGCTGGCACTTAGCTTTGACTCATCATAAGGCTCTAAAGATAATTAAGCCTTATGGGAATAACTTCCTCACTCTGGGATTTAATCTTATTTAGTGGTACCTGTCTACCACCTCACATGGCACATCATCCATGGGCAGACACTGTGAAGTGTCCCATTCTCCCTTCTTCCTTTTTGCAATCATCTTTCCTTGCTACAAGCTGCCACCCTAGGAGGTGCCTCGTGGGGGTGGGGGGGCATCCTTTTAGGCACGTAAAGAAGAATGAACCTTCAAGACAGTACTGTAGGGTGTCAAGGTGGCCATTGAGGTTTCAGTCTAGGGAAATACAATTGTGCTATAGGGTGATGATCCCCTTGTGATAACAGGCAAAGGTTAGCGAGACATTCTGCTTTTCCTTAAGCACTGGGTTATCTTTTTTTTTTTCTTTTCTTTTTCTTTTGAGACATTCTTACTCTGTCATCCAGGCTGGAGTGCAGTGGCACGATCTCAGCTCACTGCGACCTCTGTCTCCTGGGTTCAAGTGATTCTCCAGACTCAGCCTCCAGGGTACCTGGGATTACAGGCACACACAACCACACCTGGGTAATATTTGTATTTTTAGTAGAGACAGGGTTTCGCCATGTTGGACAGGCTGGTCTTGAACTCCTGACCTCAGGTGATCCACCTGCCTCAGCCTCCCAAAGCACTGGGATGACATGGGTGAGCCACCATGCCCAATTACCTTTTTCTCTCCTCCTGTGAGACTGAGACCACTTCTGCCTCAAGTTCCTGTCTCTCATCATTCATGAGCCTTCCCTCACTTTGTTAATTATATTTCATGATATTTTTATATTATTATCCAATACAACTCTTTTAGGATGTAGAGAGAAAGAAGAGACTTTGGAGATGCTTCAGAATTCTGTGAGCCTGGAAGATAAGAGACTGTGGAGGAGAAGTTGGTGAGTGGGAGGTTATGTCAGCTTGGTTTGCCTGTCCATAAACTTAGATCACTGGCCATTCACGGGTGATGACCGAAGGCTGTGGCTGGAGCGCAGTTCCAAGGCAAGATTTAGAGCATGTGAAAAGCCTAAGTACAAAGCCTGCCCCCAAGTGAGCAGGAACTGGGGAAGTATAAATACTGCACTTATATCTCACCCGTAGGCTGCGAGATTAGAGGTGGGATTTGAGAACGAGCTTTTGCCTTGATGGTCCTCCCTGACTTGAATGCTCAAGAGTGAGGACTCCATAGAAACATTACCTATCTGATATAGTTTGGCACTGTGTTTTGACCCAAATGCCATATTGAATTGTAATCCCCAATGTTGGGGGAGGGACCTAATGGGAGGTGATTGGAACATGGGGGCGGATTTCCCCTTTGCTGGTCTCATGATAGTGAGTGAGTTCTCATGAGATCTGGTTGTTTTAAAGTGTGTAGCACTTACCCCTTCACTCTCTCTTCCTCCTGCGCAGCCATATGAAGAAGAAACTTGCTTCCCCTTCACCTTCTGCCGTGATTGAAGTGTCCTGAGGTGTCCACAGCCATGCTTCCTGTACAGCCTGTGGAATGTGAGTCAATTAAACCTCTTTTCTTCATAAATTGCCCAGTTTCCGGTAGTTCTTTATAGCAGTGCGAGATGGACTAATACACCACCTAAGTGATGTATTTGTTGCCCCGGCTCTGTATATACCAATTTGTACATCACCTGGGACCTTGCTTTTCTTTGAGTCAAATGATTTTATATGTTAACTGCTCTACTTTAATGATCACAATTTATCATATACTTTTTCAGCATCTCAATAAAAGAAATTCTTTCAAAATTCAGGAGAGTATCTTCTGAGCCTGCTTTGCAAAGTGATACATTTCTGTCAATATTACAGTGAGAGGAGGACTTTTATTTATGTTGCACACACTGGGGATATACAAAGAGCAAAAGACCCCCTGTCAAACATGACTGCAAGTGAAGACATGTCTAAACATGCACAACTTCATATGAAAGATTAAAGGAAGAAGAAAATTGATTATAATACCAGCTCTTGCATTTCTCTGAATTTTAGCATAGCAGCTTTTCATGTGAATGAATGTTCAGAAATTTGAGTCTGAACAAAATAAAAATGCATCCATCAATTTTTAAAAGACAAATTTTAAAATCGCATTTAATACAAAAGAAAACCTGATTTATTTCTAGTAAGTCTTTCTAGATAGTACACATTTATGCCAGGTAAGGTGCTAGAGATACTGGTATACATAAATTAGAAGACATAATCATGGCTCTCAGGAAATTTGTAATCCCTTGAGACACACACAAATAAACTCTGATAAAAGTAGAATAGAGGAATTGAAAAGTGACAGGTGAACCTGGGTGCTGGATGTTGTATCAGCTTCAGAGAGGAGGTCTATAGAGGAGGTGACATTTGAGTTCTTGCGGGATGAAGAAGATTTTGTAAGGAATGAAGAAAAGAGATTAGACACAAAGGGAACAGTGGGAGCAAAGAAAAAGACAAGAATGTGCATACCTGTTTGCAGAATGTAAGTGATGATGGAAGCATCATGTTTACTTGAGGAAAAATGACAGAGTGTAAGGGTGAAAAGGTGGGTAGGAGCCCAATTGTGAATGGTGCTTGGATTTTCTTCCTCTAGGCATGGATGGCCATCACAGGCTCTTAATCAAGAGAGTGATGATGATGGGATATCTTGATTTAGAAAGCTAAACAAGGAGATCAGGCAAGAGGCTTTCTACATTGGCCCAGGTAAGATGATCTTTTATGTATCTTACACCAATTCTGTTCTCTCTCTTTTTTCTAAGAAGTATGCTGAAATAAAAGATATTTGTTTTGAAGAGACTCAATGTATTTGCCACACAAATAACTCAGCTTGTTCCAATGAATGAAGTCTTAAAATGTGGCAGAAGGGATGGAAAAGGACTGCCCTCACTTTGGATTTCTGGTTCTCATCTTTTTAATATGTGGAATGTTATTGAGATGCAAGTAAGGGAGGAAGAGGGAAGAAACCATATGTGTCAGACTTTGCCTGTTCCTCCAAGAAGACAGATTTTTTTTTTCCTGAGGCTCTTCAGATCAAATTAAGCAGTAAAAATATTCTAATTGAGTTGGGCTAGACTAAAGATGGATCCTTATCTTGGTACAATTACGTGGTGTAATCTTTGCTTCCAATTATACCATTTCTCCTTCCAAGAGGAAGGGACTGAGCATGCGAACAGATTCTCAGGCTCCAAAAGAAGCGTGGCTGTTGTTATTAAAGGGGAGTTAGAGACATGCTGTCATAAATGAATGTGTTGCTCAGTGCTTTTAGAGACATCCGCATTTCTGCCCGTGAGGAATGGAAGGGAAGACAGAGGGACTGATAGACCAACTGATGGGGAAAAAATTTTATCGCAAAATATGACTATGGTGATGGCTGCTTTTTGGGATATAGACTTCTACTCAGGTTTCTGGTGGAATTGAAGACATGGGTTGACAGTGATGAGAGTGGAGTTGAGTTGTTCTAATAGGGCCTATGTCATTGGAAGAGCCCACTGCTTTCAGGAAGCTTGGTTTTGTTTAAAGACTGGCAGAGCAAGACATGGAACTCCCCTGTTCTCCATTTCCCCACATCTCCTTAACCCCAATCACTTAGGATAGTTTTTTCTCTGTGCACCCAGAAATGAGAAGCACAGTCCATAGTTTTCAGTATTGCAGTAATGAATTTTTAATTTTTGGAACTGCTTTTGAATAAGTTGTAAGAAAAACAAAGTTGTAAGGCTTTTTTTTTTAAGTCATTTTTCTCCCTTTCAAATTCTCTCTAGTATCTTTTTATCTGAGCTCCCTGGGGAGGCATATTGACACTGTAGGAAACACTCCAATTTCTCTTCTGTGGTGGGAGGGGAGGACACGCAATTGTCAGTTTAAAAAATAATGATCTGCAGCAGATTAAAGAACTGAGAGAGCCTTACACGTTTGAGTCTTTTATTTGGGTAATTCCTTTAACTGGGTAATTCTTCTAAGCGGGTAATTCCTTTAAGCAGGACCCTTCACAGCCCTATAAAACTGAAGACCATCTAGAAACTCTTGAACTGTTTCAAATTGTTTTCAAATGGGTCTGAAGGCTGTTGAGAAATGCATAATTTACGACCTTAACACTTGATTAGATGTTAAACGACTGTCAGGAGAGATGTCCTTGGTAATCCAGTTATCGTCTAGACTCTAATTATCACTTCACAGGAGAAGTAAGGCTGGGTAATTGAGAACCAAAATTCTTAAAGGGCTTGAAGTGGCCATTTTCTTATGCAGTTAAGTAAATTATTTCTCTACCTGGAAGGTGTCTAATTGGTACCAATTGATGAGAAGGAAGAAGTGGTGTTAAGCCTTTCAGGAGTGATGTAGTCAGGGGGCTCTAGCCAAGGCAACAGAAAGTTATACTGAGTACAAAGAGATGTTTCCCAGTTTAAATTTTCACTTTATTTAAAGTATGTGTTAAAAGAGGGAAGAAGGAGAAACTAGGAGACAGCCAAGAGAAGACAGAATATAATTAAGAACTGATGACCTATACCTTTCCTGTGTCTCTCATTACTAAGGATTTTCCTCAGGTGAGACCCCATTTCACCTGGTGTTAGCTCCCATCCATCACTGTAAATTATTTAAACCACAAATGCTGCACCAACCATTAAACCAAGGATGGGAATAATGGGCCAAAATCTGCCTGAAACAAGAGCCACTCTCACTGAATTCAGTAGGACATAAGAAGAGGTAACAGGTAGAGAGACTGCACTCTGAATCTTTTTCTTTGATTAGCTTTCTTCTCTCCACTCCGACTCTTCTATGGGACACTTTTATGTGCATAAATGGCCATGCTAAGTACCATGGATACAAAAATGGGAATATAAGACGTGACCCTTGTCTTCAGCAGTTTCTGCTTGACTGATGGATTGTGTTGGAGTTTGGAGGAGACTAATAATCAATATCTCTATATTCTACTAAATTCGGGATGAAGTAATAGATGCTAGAGAAGGGGGAAATCATATGGCCTAGATTACTAATAAACTTGATTGGAGAATGGGTTAGATCTGTGGCCAAGTGGGTTTGCCTACTCACCAGTAAAATCATCACTTACCTCCAGTCACTGGCACAGCTGGTCAATTGCAGGCATTCCTCCATGATGTGAGAGTGGGGAACAACCCTGCAAGGCAGAGAGCAGAGTGGAATGCTTGATCTCTGGACAGGCTGGCTCCAAACCAGCCTCTCCAAACTCTCTGATCAGATAAGTCACGCCCTGTCGTGGAGAAGAGTGGGAGCTGGGGTCAGAGCATCGTTCCAGTCTCTACAAGAAAACGCGAGGCTCCTTCCTAAGAGAGAGGCCTGGAAAGGGATATGAAGAGAAGGCTAAACTTGTAAGTGATAAATTAGGTGCTTAATTCACTATTTTTATGGGCTTTAGGTCAGAAATGCAATTCTATGCTACATTCTGAAAACTGGCTACATTCTTAAGAGGTCAGAGAACTAAAAATGCACAGATTCAACACAATCCAGAGTCACCATTCTATTATACCTGGGATGCAGAAAGTATGTAGTCTGTTTCTGATGGATAGGTGTCAACATGGAGCAGCAAATGCTATGGTAGGCATAAAATGTTGGCTGATTTTAGGCCCATATTTTCCAGTTTCTTCCAATCTTACTTTTTTTTGGATGGTTTTTTTTATTTTGACTGATTACAAATGCAATACATGTTTATCAAAGAATATTTGGAAAATATACACAGATATAAAAGAAAATAAGTTACCTTTTATCCCACCAAAGATATCACTGATACTATATGAGTTTTTTAAAAAATTTTAAATTTGGAGAGAGATCCAAGATGGCCGATTAACAACAGCTCAGGATTGCAGTTCCCAGGGAAAGCGCAGAGAGCGAGTGGACGTCCCACTTTCAGACGAATTTTTGTTACTCACAGACTGGGAGATTCCCAGCGGAGGAGCCACACGGGTTGCCAGCGCAACTTTTTTGGCCGGTGCGGCTGTTTTGCCGGCG
>CAUYLG010046742.1:0-10377 GCA_963573385.1 Cacajao melanocephalus | reverse complement strand
TCCTCAGCAATTGCATAGCATCTCACAGGTTTAAATAAAATATTGGTTGGCTGCTTGTTTGTTATTTTCATCTCTTATTCCTTCCTGTCTCCATTGTTAAACACAATTATTGGCATAATAGAGGTTTTTAATACCCATTTTTGACTGCATTCTAGCCTGGGCAGTAGAACAAGAATCCTGTTCTCTCTCCCTCTTTTCCTTCCTCTTTCTTTCTCTCGTACAGTCTTTTTTTTTCTTTCTTTCACTCTCACTTTCTTTCCTCTTTTTCTTTCTTTCAAAAAATTAAAAAAAAAAAAAGAAAAATAAACAAAAGTACATGAGTAATTTCCTTTAAAATAATGAGGGTTTTACTGCTTTCAGCAAGTGATAGAAGATCTTTTTCTTCAAACCTTCATCCTACTACCTAAAGTATTTTCTACATGAAGAGCTTAGATAAGATTTTGAAGTGAACAAATTACCACTCTTGCATGTTCTCTGCTTTGTTTTTCTCCTACCCAGTCATAAAACCTTTTGGGGTGCTCCCATTACTGCTTCATTTACTCAGCATGCTCAGACTCTTTCTTAGGTGCCCTGAGTTTTCTCACACAATCATATTTTCTGACCCTTTTTTGTTCACCTGTCACTATTTATACATCATTCTTCCATTCCCTCTAGGTCCTGCTCTCTGCTGGATAAAGACAAAGAGCAGTAATGACTTACAATCAGATAAAAAAAAATCAATGCTACAAGGTTAATTGACTATTACAATATCCTTTCCATTTACCCAATGGTTCAGTTGTCTAAAAACGCACATGTCTATCTTTATCTTCATTGCTCCTATCTTACTCCAAGTTACCATTCTCACTTAGACTACTGAAAATAATTTTTGTACATGTGTCTTATCCACTAAGTGATCCAAAAAAATATAAATTCAGAAGTAAATAAAATCAATACACAAATCAGACCACTTATTCTTCTTTTTTTAAAAAAAAATCAGTGGCTTCAAAGTTCTCTGGAGAGGAATTCAAATAACTCTCTTGGCCTGAAGGGCCCTGACTGATCCAAGCCCTGCATATAACTCCTGTTTCCTTATTTATCACCCTTTGTCACTCAGTGGTTTCCAGATATAGCAGCATTTTTTCTTTCCATTTCAGCCATTTTGTTCTGTCTGCTCTCTCAGCCCAGAGTGCTTGGATCAAATCTTCCTGTGGTCGGCTCCTTGTTGTCCTCAGGCCATGTCTCTAATGTCTGCTTCTCATGAAGGCCTTCCCTGACTGCACAAAGTAGTCCCTTTTTTGCTTCTGTCTGTAACAAGAAGTCTCTCTTTAGTTTTTTTTATTTCTTTATTATCTCTCTTTCCCTCCACTAGGAGAAAAGTCTTCTGACAGCAGGGATCTCATCTGTATTGGTCATTCTTACACCACCAGCGGTAGGCAAAATTAGGTTTGGTCTTTCTATAATACAAAAGACTGAAGTATACAATGTTTACGGTGGTTGTAGACAAACAGACATTTATTCCTCTAATAGAAAAGAAATGTGGGAGACAGGTGGTCAAAGCTCATATGACAGTCACCATGATCTTATTAAGAACACAAGCTCCAATCTTTCTGCTTTACTATCCTCAACACGCAACCTCCAACTTGAAGGTCACATTGTGGTCAAAAACGCTGCTATTGCACTAGCCCTGAGGTACCATACTTCCAGGAAGGCATATGTAATAATCCTTTGCACGTCACTGGCTAAAATTAGTCACATGGCCATATCTTACTGCAAACAAGACTGGGAAATGAGGTACTTATTTTGTGTAGCAATGTGGAATCAAGTCTCATTACGGAAGAAAAAAAATTGATACTGGGTAGCAACATCTTCCACAGCATATAGGGCTAGTTAGATTCTGTAGTTTACCGGCATAATAAAGAGCTTTTTTTGACTCTGTATTCTTTCTTTATGCTAAGTAGTTGCAAGATGGCTGCCTAAAACTCCTTTGTTCACATCCAGGGAAAGATAAGGAATGAGGCTGAGTCACCTCAGGTTGTTTTCTCAATAGGGAGAGGAGGTTTCTTTCTTATACATCCCAGAAAACGTCTTCTTCAGTTGTATGGATCATAACAAAATCAACAACTATGCCCAAGGGAAAAGACTGAGCTAAATCACATGCAACTTTATAGAACGAGAAGTTTGAGTTAGCTTACCCCACAGCAAATGAACTATGGGTAGGAGCTACAGATACCTAAGTGGCAATCACAATAACTACCAAGAACAAGGGAATGGAAGTTGGCCAGGCCATTTTTGGGTGGCACATGTTTTTCAGCTCAGATTGTATCACATATACATGTTGAGTAAAAAGCCATTTCCCAATTTTCTTCATTTTTTTTCTTTTCTTGTTGTTATCAACTAAAATCAGTATAAGTTCAACAACTATGCTGGCCAACATGGGAGTCATTAGCCATATGCGGCTATTGAGCATTTGAAAGGTAGCTAGCCTAAACTGAGATGTGCTCTAAGTATATAATTACACTGGAATTCAAAGACATTATGAAAAAGAGAATGTAAGTACCTTTTTAATAAATTTTACACTTATTACATGTTAAAATGTTAATATTTTAGATATACTGGGTTAAATATATTTTTAGAATGAATATATTGTTAGAGTTATAATTATTAAATTTTAAAAGGAATTTTTTCTTTTTACTTTTAATATGGCTACTAAAAGATTGCAAATTTATGTATGTAGCTTACATTATATTTCAGTTAGAAAGCAGTAATTGATAACACTTTCTATGTCACCTTACATGAACTCTCTACCTTGAGTTCATCTACCTTCAAGCAAAACTGAACTCTGTGCCACTAACAATCTCTAATTCCATACCTGAATTCCCCATCTCTACTTATCTTTCAAGCTCTTGCTCCAGTGCCATCTCATCAACAAAGACTTACTATGATTCCTTTACAACCAGAAGTCATATCTTTCTCTTTTCCAACACTATACAACTTTACCTATGCAGTTTTCTGGCAGAGAACACCTTTTCTATATATCAGAGTGAATTGTTTATATGTTTTAACACTTCTATAGACCTCATGCTTTCTTTTCTGCGGAAGTGTGGTGGTTCTGTATATTTGTATTCTACCTTAATTTCTTGGCTGTGATAGGAGTTTAACAAAGTATCTGTGGATAAGAGAATAGATAGTGCTGCTGTGAAAAACAAAAGGGACAGATAGGCCTATTCTAGAAGAAAGGTTGAAAATAATAGAGTGAATGCTGGAGAAACAGCAAGGGCCAAGAAGGCTTTTGAAAGTGATGAAATATACTAGTTGTGTGTCATAAAGAAAAAGAATACTTCCTATGAAAGCCAAGAGTATGTTGTTGAGAATCCACATCATTCAAACACTCTAGGTCTAGGCCTTTTAGCAAATGGTTTAGTTTCAACATATGCATCAAATGAAATGGTTCAAGGAAAAAGTCTGAGACTTGGCCTTATTATAAAAATTTGGAAAATTACTTCTGACTGTCCCAAATCAATTCAGTCTAAATTTCTAGTAAAATGTTCATGACATTTTAGCATTCAGGGGTCCCTTAAGAGCAGGAATAAAGACAATCTATCCAAAACTTCTCCTTAGAGTCAATTTCCTTTCATTAGTTGTACTTAGAACTACTAGCGCTTCCTAAAGCTTGAATGGTTTACTCAATCTGACTTCCTGGAAGAATTATTAGTTTCCAAGAGTGCTCCAGAGGGCCTTCTAGCTGACTCTATTTTTCTGCATTTAGCTAGCCAAGGACTTCAAGGCTGTTAAGACTAAATAGAGGTTATGCATGATAGTCTAATTCATGATCAAGCTATAAACTATCCTCTATCAGGCCACAGTTGCCAGGAAAAAAGTTCATGGGCATTAAAACATTAGATATGGTTTAATATTCCTGAGTACTTTAATTGGGAACCAATAGTTATCAAATATTATTGTTTAGTTTTTCCTCAGGAGAACTTGTTTACATTTAAGGTCAAGACTAGCATCTTCAACAGATTCAATCTGTACCTTTTGTAAGATTCTCAATATTTATGGTATTTAATTTATATCACTCATTGTAACTAAAGTGTTTTGAAATAGCTTACAGTACTGTAAGACAAATTTAAAATAAGAGAAATTGGAAAAAAAAAGGTAAGTAAACTCCAATATGAAGTTACACTGAGCACAGTATGTATACCATGAAGACCTATATACTTCCTAGATGTGGGCTACATATTTCCAAGTAAACTACATTTTCAGTAGCCACTTGTAAAATTGCATAATCAGAATTTATAACAAGTGGGCATTTGTTTTCTAATCCATCATCAATGTGTTATCATTTCTCTCTCTTCAATCATTTACTCTCTTTTTAAGGTATATCTGTTTCCCAGGCAACATGGCTATAGAGGAACTATCTTTTTTTCCTGCATTTATTTGGAACTTTCACCTGCTTTATTTGGAACAGCAGATATTCATTACATTATTGGAAAAAGTAACTGAAAGTGGAGGTGAATCTCTTTAAAACATATCAAATTTTTACGGTAAACAGTATAAAACAAGAATAGAGAACTGAGTTCAATTGAGATATTAGTAAAAGAATTATGAAATATTTATTTTATTTAAAAACTTTATTTAAAAATTTTGTTTGTAAATTCTTAGAACTGTAGACTGAGCTACAAGCTAATTTCCAATTAAAAATTAAAAGAGGACAAAGTGATATTCTGTCAACAATTTGGTATAAGTAATTCTACAACATGTCTTACAGAAACTATGAAAGTACATCTTGCAAAAAGTGAAATTTTAGTTAGCAATTGGTTTTCATTGATGTTAAATTTTAAGTTAATTTAAATTAATTTTAAATTATGGGTCACATTCACTATAAGCCATAATCATTGAGAGACTGGCTAATAAAAAGCTCTGGTTGAACTGGTAGGGATAAATGCTACTGCAAATTATGTGGGGTGTTTTAACGGACACTAGTTTTTGAAAACATTAGTTTATTGAAGAATATTTTTCCTTTAAAGCAACCTTTAATTCTCCATCAATGTCATACTTGGGTCCTTTGTAAATATTCAGGTAATTTGTGTGCCCTTACATTAACTAGTTAATTAACTTTATTTGTTGTTTTTTGATAGACTTGTTTTCCCATTCTGGAATTCTGAATTTTTTTTTTTTTTTTTTTGAGACGGAGTCTCTCTCTGTTGCCCAGGCTGGAGTGCAGTGGCACAATCTAGACTGACTGGCTCACTGTCAGCTCCATCTCCTGGGTTGAAGTGATTCTCCTGCCTCAGACTTCCAAGTAGCTGGGACTACAGGCGCACACCATCAGGCCCAGCTAATTTTTGTGTTTTTAGTACAGATGGGATTTCACCAGGTTACCTAGGATGGTCACGATCTCTTGAACTTATGATCCATCTGCCTTGGCCTTCCAACGTACTAGGATTACAGGCGTGAGCCACTGCACCTGGCCAGAATTCTGTTTTTAATTCTAAATTTAATTATTCAGGTAACTACAATCATTTATCTCCAAACTGCTTTTTAGCTGATGAAATTGAACCTAGCATTTTCTCTGTTCTCACCTACTTGGTGATATACTGTACCTTTCTATTCATTAAATAACTTTCCTTAGTAGGCATTGGCTCTTGCAATTTATTAGATTCTAAACTATGTACTAGCTCAGAATTTCAGGTTACACAGTTACATAAGAACAATGTGTAAATTTATTGTCTAAAACTTAATTTCTCATAAGAGCCTCAGTTCTGTGTCCAAATTCCAGAGACTTAAATAATTTCCTGGTATGAGGAGATCACACATTGTT
Source organism: Cacajao melanocephalus (assembly GCA_963573385.1). Classification (NCBI taxonomy): domain Eukaryota; kingdom Metazoa; phylum Chordata; class Mammalia; order Primates; family Pitheciidae; genus Cacajao; species Cacajao melanocephalus. The sequence continues at coordinate 4,577 of CAUYLG010046742.1, read as the reverse complement.
TCTTATTCTGCAATGCAATGTCATTCTAAATAAAACTTCCCTTTAGAGATTTCTTTGTTCCTTGGCACACAGAAAAAAATTCTATTGCTGTGAGAAACTCACTGAGGCTGCCTAAAATATGAACCACCCCAATGCAAGTCCCTCTGCCCCTTACACTGGCAACTAAGAACTCTGTGATATTGACTTAGGCCTTCTACTCAGCTCTAATACAGGATAACCAGCTATTTCTGTGGTGCAGCTTCTGTACCCTGCTGGAGGGCAGGAGAACTCTGGGGTCTGGTTATTTTTCTGTACTCTTTTCAGGAATGTAGCACACGGCCTTTCTGCTCTTATACTCCCAAATATATCTGGGGAGAGTGTATTATCATCCTACCCTGAAAGACATTATTTAGAATTGGCATGAGAAAAAACAAAACAAAACAAAACAAAAACACTAAAAATGGAAAACCCAAATCTCTAAATTTAGATGTTTGGTGAGAAAATCCAGGACAAAGTACTAAAAAATTCTAAATCAATTGAGACTACATACACTGTATAAATCAGAGGAATGGAAGCATGAAATAGAAATTAGAATCAGTTTCAGGAAGAGATGGTTTATTTCATGTATATCTGAGCTTTTGCCCTAAAATTTGTTCCTTATAATATACATATCTAATTATGTCACTTCTTGTTCTAAAACCTTCATGGAATTTCTACTATAGATAAAACAGAATAAAGTTCATATTCTTTATAATGGTTCTCGAAAACCTCCTGGTTAGGCTCCAAGCTTCATTTTTTAGACCATTTCTCTCTATACTATAGGCTACAAACACAATTATCTATGCAATTTGCAAACAGATAGGAAGCATACATACTTTTACCCTAGGTGCTCTCTATAGGTGATGCCTGGGATGAGGAATAAATGCCCAAGAACTTGGGAAGAGAGAAGTAAGTCCTCCTGCTCTTTGAGAGTCAAACTAAATAAACATACAGCAGAACAAAGATGTACAAAATCTTGTTAAAGAACCAAATGTCTTCAGATTAAGATTTGTATAATCTAATTGTTAACTTGAACATTACCAAAATTTTTTCTTAAATCTTTAGCAGATTAAAAAAATCAGTGACAGAGCATTGATAGAAAAGAGAAAGCTAGGGAGCAAACACTGACTGAGAGTCCATTGTACTGCTCAAAAGAGAGTGCCCTGTAATCACTATTAGCATCTAATTAAGTTGTTTCCATAATGAAGACGGGAGGATACAGCTATCAGACCTAGTGATACTACCCCTAGTATTTAATATTTGTGAGAATTGAATCTTTGTTTTTTCTCTTTCACTGTTGATTTCCTCAGTGCCTACAACAGCGAATGGCAAGTAGATGCACTCAATATTTGCTGGAAAATTAAGTCTCATTAACCCCTGAAGCTCCAATTCTGTGTGCTCCTGGCAATCTTTTAATTATGATGTAACTTTTTATATAGCTTTGACAACAAGGAGTGAATGTACCTATCAGTGAATAGATTATGAATTTATAAAGCATCATTCTACTTTATATACATTGGTTTCTTGTTAATTTATTTTAACTGAATCAATCTTCTAGAGACTGATGATTCCTAAAAGCACTAGTATTCAAACTTGTAAATGTACAAAGCTCAGAGTGAGAGAACGTGAGCAACCATGGTTCTAGTCATGTAAGGATCCTTCTAAAGGCCATGCAGTCTTCCCTAGATGACACACCTCTATCGCAATGCATGCTTTCCTTGAGCAACAAACCTGCTGAAACTCTAGTTTTTATCATACTCACAGATCAGATCTTCTAAGTAGTCTCCTCTCTTCTCTATTCAGATTGCATGGAAAGCTTCCATGGTATCAAGAAATCAAATAGAAGGTCTGCTTCTCCCATTGTTAATGGTGGGAAGTAATACCCACCTTGCTGAAATGTGGTGAATATTAGTGATAATATACTGTAAAATTCTGAGTGCAACAGTAAGAGTGGTCAGTGCTCAGTAAATAATATCTATCATAAGCATTGTTTCAACAATTTGTTAATATTTCTATTATAATACTGCATTTGAATTCCATTCATTTTAATAAGTATGTTTTCAGATAAAGTTCTTAAGAAAATTAAAATTTAATCTCTCGTGCCTCAGTTTCTTCATCTCTAAAATGAAAATAAATACCCTCATAGAGTATTTGTGAGATTAAAATTACCTTATACATATAAAATGGTTAGAACAGTGTCTCATACATTTGTAAACTCTCATTAAATACTAACCATTCTTATTAGTAATATTACTAGAGTTTAGAGGAGAGACATGTGAGTAAACTATAAAAATAGGAATATAAGCAACCCTAGAGGTATGCAAAAGAACCAGAAATAACCCAAATAAATAAGGGACAGTTTTAATTAGGCTATCTTTGTTGGAGAGGCTTCCTGGAGGAGGAAGGTGAACTTGTTTTTGAAGGTTGATTAAGATTAACCAATTAGGCAAAGGCCTGAGGTTGCAAAATGAAAAAATCAACTCCAGGATGATACATGGCATCCAAAAAAGCATGGCATGTTTGTGAAAGTAAACCAAACAATTGATTTACTGCGGTGTAAAGTGAGGTTGGGGGATGGCTTCTGCAGGAGAAGATAGTTCCCAAGGATGACAGAAATGATAGCTATCTTGTGTCCTATGTATTTTGGATTTTATCCTGAGATTCTTAATTTAGGGTTCTTGCACCTCTATTGAGCTGAACATAAATACCTAGAAATTGGGCACAAAGTCTTGTGTGTAGATGCATTTTAAGTGGGGGAGATCGTTCAAAGGCTTTTAATAGATTTTCAAAAGGATCTGTGTTGTCAAAATGAAAAACCACTGTTTATTGTTGAGGATGAGAGTTTCATTAAGGATTTCAAATGGGATCAGATTTAGTTTTAGAAAGGTCCTTCTAGTGGCGGTGTGAAAGAAGGCTGGCTGGAAGAGATTTGGAGTGAGGAGTAAGGAGACTTTGTGAAGCATCCAGGTAGAAAAAAGATCTGAGGGTGGAGGGATGGGGCATGGAAAGAATAGCTATGCTAGATGATAATAAGAAAACAGCATAACATAAAGCAAATAAAGATTATATTAAATGCAATGGTTAGGGAGGCCAGCACTGAAAGGTAACATTTTAGCAAAGTACTGATGTAGGTGAGGAATGTAGTTTGTGGCATTGATAAGTGAATGCCATGATTAGATATGAGCAAGTGCAAAGGTCTTGAGCTAAGAGAGTGCCTGCCATACCAGAAGAACATCCAAGGAACATGTGTGGTTTGAGTTGGAGTGAGTGAAGAGGTAGGTAGCACATGAGGTCAGAGAGGAAAGGCAGGAGGAGAGCCATCAAGAAGGACCTTCTAATCCATTGTTAGGAATGTGAGTTTTTCTCTGCATAGGATTGGGGGATGGAAGGGTGTTGAACAGAGAAAATGACATGGTTTAATTTCTACCTCAGCAGATCACTCTGGTTGATAAACTGTGAATAGTCTATATAGCAAGGAGGAGCAGTTAAAACAATTAGAATCCTATTTCAGTAATCTAGGCTTTAGACCATTGATCATGAGTGCTCGGTCCACGATAATAACAGTGAAAGTAGTAAGAAGACATTAAATTCTGGATACATCTTGAAGACTGATAGTATTTTCCAAAGGATTTGACATGGATGTGAAAGAAAACATTTTGGCCTGTGATCAACTGGAAGGATAGAGTCATCTGTTACTGAGATAGGAAAGAATGTGTGCATTATAGGTTCTTGAATTTGGGTTTGGAATGCTAAGTTTATGAAGCATATATGATATTCAAGAGATGTCTGTGTGGAAATCAGGTATCCAGAGAAATTTAGAGTAGAGATGATGCTATAGATGTTAATTGAAGAGTTGTCAGATTATACACAATATTTATAACGATGAGACTGGATGAGATCATTAAGAAAAAAATTTATAGGGACGGAGAGATCCAAGATGGACGATTAACAACAGCTCAGGATTGTAGCTCCCAGTGAAAGCAAAGAGAGCGAGTGGACGCCGCAATTTCAGACGAATTTCTGTGGAACACAAACTGGGAAATTCCCGGTGGAGGAGCCACAGGGGTTGCCAGCGCGACTCTTTTGGCCGGCACAGCTGCTTTGCCTGTGCCCCGGCGCGCGGCGCAGCGCTTCTCAGTGCGGAGTATATGCGACTGGGTGCCCCCTGAGTCGGGCTCAGCTGGTCCCATCCCCACAAGGAGAACAGCAATTGGAAGCGCTGAGGACTGAGAGTTTCACGGTAAGCACAGCTGAACCCGGGAAGGCCTAGCTCTGTGAGGAAGGGGCGTCCACTGAAGGAAAACTAAGAAACAGAAAAAACTTCATCACCAACAAGCCGGATGTCCACTCAGACCCAATCTGAAAGTCGGCAATTACAAAGACAACAGGGGGATAAATCCACAAAAATGGGAAGAAACCAGTGCAAAAAGGCTGAGAACACCCGAAATCAGAATGCCTCTCCTCCTACAGGGGATTGCAGCTCCTCATCAGCAAGAGAACAAGGCCTGACGGAGAATGAGTGTGATGAACTGACAGAATCAGGCTTCAGAAGGTGGATA
>CAUYLG010046741.1:0-21993 GCA_963573385.1 Cacajao melanocephalus | reverse complement strand
CGGGAGGGGAACATCAGACACTGGGGTCTGTTGCGGTGGGCCAAGGGAGGGACAGCAGGGGGGTTGGGAGGTCAGGGAAGGATAACATTGGGAGAAATGCCAGATGTAGGTGACAGGGGGATGGAGGCAGCAAACCACATTGCCATGTGTGTACCTATGCAACAATCCTGCATGATCTGCACATGTACCCCAGAACCTAAAGTACAATAAAAATATACATATATATATTTTGTTTTTGTTTTTGTTTTTGAACAACCCCCTCACCCCAGATTTCTTTAGTGGAACATTTCTCCTGATCTAAAGAGAAAGATGTAAAAATAAACAATACCTAGGACATATACACAAGCACACACCCCAATGTACTCAGATAACCTAAAAGAAAAAAGGGCAAAATTCTGTTCAATGGATAAAATTATCTTCACTTCTGGAAGATGTTCCCATGTCCCATTCCATGTCCTCTTCCTCATATATATATATATATATATATATATGAGCTTTTCAATGGCAGAAAACTAAGATAAGTAAACCACCCCCTATTCTTTAATTCAAGGCAGAGATTATAAATTATATTAAATTTATGTGCAATAGGTGCATACAGATATAGATAATTCATGGCTGAAAATAAGACTAGATATCTTGAAAATAATTGAAGAAGGAAAATGAATATAGAGAATGGTCTTTATTGATTTCTAAGTACTCATCATAAAAATAGATATGATGGCATTGCTTGTGTATGCCTTAGCCCCTCACATCGTAAGTCACCAAAAATCTGGATAATGACTATAATGTTTGTTGATTCCAAGCCTCAATCCAGAAAAATTATTTTTCATCTACTCCAGAACTTTGACATGTTCTGGTTTTCCCAGGAAGTCTTAGTTTATGTCTGTAGTAGTAGAATAATTATTAACATGCTCCTTTTCACTCTTAAAAAGTGCCCGTCTTTGAACAATCAATAATATAATCATCCTATCCAAATGCCTCAAGTCTTCTTCCTATTCTGAGTGATAGGTAGATAATATTGCCTTGGTGATTCCTGAAGTTTTTTTGCTCTTATTGCTGTTATTCCACACTGCTGCTCTGATAACTTATTCTGAGGCTATGTTGTCTGCCACTGCCAAAATGACTAACAAAATGTGAGCAGTCCTATTGCCGATTGCACACTCATCCTATCAAGGCTACTGCTCCAGTCACTGGCTACTGTGTCTCCATTTTCAGTGTCATTCACTCCACTCACCATTACAATGAAACTTGAAGTTGGGAAAGGGTATCTTTCCAACCAGTAAGTACAATTAGGCACCCTAAAGTAGCTTACCCTTGTGAGTTCTGTACTCTTGAACAGAGTTTGTGTCAAAGATTATTTGGATGGATCACTCATTGACACATGCAAAAAAAAGCCCCTCTCTCCCATCTATAGGCCCGTCACAACTGATTGCATATTTTTAATCAGTACTCCTAGAAATTGGGGATGGTATTTTTTTTCCTCATTTTGTCAGAATTGTGAATTCTTATGTTCTGAAGGATGCAACTTCTCATCCTCAAAAACTACTCCAACATTTCCCTCAAGAGGCAGGATATACACCTTCAAATAGTATCCCTTGATTGTCTCTTTAGATATCCCACTGTCTACAGACTTCCAATGCAGTTTAGATCCCCATCCTGAAAGGTTTTTTTTGATGATGCCATATTTTATTAAAAGTTCTTATTTTTTAATTAGATTATTTATAATATTATAATATCTCTGTACTTCTGAATATGCTCTTTTCCTTGTTCTGCTCTTTTTTTAATTCTTGGTTTTGTTTTTGTTTTGTTTTATTTTGTTTTGGTATTTTTTGTAATATGATGTTAAAATAAAAATGTTTGAGTTCTGGCTGAAGCCCTAAAATATCAGATGACACATTCCAACAGGTGAAAATCCATCATGTAGAATTGACAAGGTGGTTCACTACTTCTATGAAGATAGTAGGATATCTCATTTTCAGCCTATTAAAAAGGTTGGAGGGTTTGTAAAAATATTTGTTGTTTAGGAAGGGATTTTTGGAAAGACCTATTGGTATGCTAAGAGTACCAGTTTCTCAAAGGGTGAATAGCGTGGGATGTTTGCCTCTTACCACAAGTTGAAGAGTCTTCAACAGAATCATATGAAAAGTTTAAAATATGTCTTTATAGCCTGATAGATAGTGGATTGATGTATGGCTTACAGCACCTGGACAATCTAAAGGACAATGCTTATTGGCAAGTTGTTTATCAAGCAGAACAAGGGCAAGTTGCTGTATTTGAGGAACGTCTGCGCTCCTAAAGTTTGTTGGGACCAAGGATACATGAGTATATCCTGTAGATCATATGTCATCCATGAAAGAAAAAGCCAGCATGGAGTTCCTTAGAACTTTGCCCAGATAGGCCAAGAGACAGACTTCCAATAAAGGAATAAATAGTCAGATTCTTACAGCATGAAAAAGAAACTGCAAATAAAAAGCCAAAAGAGATGCATTAACAAGCATCAGGAGAATTGCAAGTGATGTATTTTCAGTCATCATGTGGTTTCTGAAAAAGCATTGCATTTCATTAAACAAAGAATCAAGCTTAAATACCTACCAACCCCGGGGAGTGTTTGTGCCTTCTCCTGACAGTATACTAAAGTACCTCCTTTCCTGCCCTCCTTTTTCTCCTCTCTTTCTGCCTTTCTAGTAGCATGAGGAAGTCTCTCTCTCTCTCTCTCTCTCTCTCTCTCTCTCTCTCACACACACACACACACAGACACACACGCACACACACACACTTAACAAAATAGAAGAGGAGGAAGAAAATGCAAGGTACAGAAAACATGTCCTCTTTCCTGTACAAACTAGTAAGCCTGCAATAGACCTGAGCTGAGAAAAAAGAGAAGTTTTGAATAAAATCTGTTGTTTTGATTATTATACTATTGTAGATATATTGGTTACTAAAATGATATTCTTATTACTTAAAAAGAACAGTAAAAACTATTGAACTTTATTTGAGTTTACCCAGGAGCAAAGGAAGAAGTCATCTCACAGATTAAATTTAAAGGACCCATAGAAAATGAAAACATAGCTGCTTTCTGATTATATCCCACAAATAATCTTTGATATATGCACCAGTTTCATGGTTATCATCTCCAAATTGACTATTTTGCCTCTTACTTATTCTTGAATAAAAAGAAATCTGCCAAGACCTAAATTTTTTTAACAGATACCATATGTAGATTTCTCTTGACATTGTTCTCTATTCATTTATCAGTTGGACAAATATCTTTCTCAACTCTTTTAAAATAAGTGTTAGAAATTAATAGTTAAAGAATGACATTAAAATAAGAAACACTAGGGTTCACACCCTGGCTTTACCACTTTCTGTATGACCTTGGGAAGTTATTTGCATTTTTTGGTCATCTGTAAAACTAGGATGATAGGCTTAGCTTATAAGATTGTGAGGATGATGTGAATTGGTGCATGTAGCAGGAAGCATGGTATGCAGATAGTATTATATACTAAACATGAGATCTTCTGCATAGTTACTAGACCAATTCTAATTATCTAATGGATTTTCACTTTTTATTTGTTGTGTTAAATGGACTGAAAGATCTTTTATTGTCCTCACAAACCCATACTGTAAGATTCTTATTATATGGAGTATAGTTTTTTAAATCACTACACCAGCATACCGTGCTAAAACACACCCTACTCTGTCCACCCATGTTATATTCGTTACAATGCTAGCTTCTGTAACAAATCTAAAATTGTAGTGTCTTATGACAGTATTTCTTGCTGAAAAAACTCTTCAGTGAGTATTCAGTGGGTTAACTTCCAGTCTGCTCTCATCCGATGGCTCTGCCATATCCTAGGGCCTTGGAGTCCTTCTTCGCCTTCAGTTGCAAATAAAAAGGCACTATAGTAAAGAATGCCTGCTTCCTAACTACTTCTACTTGGAAGCAACACATACTTTTATTCACCTTCTTTTGGCAAGCAACATGGCATATCTAGATGCAAAAAGGACAAAAAGCATAGTTTCTGGATGGACAGCTGTTTCCCCCAAACAACTCTATTCTATGGAAAGAGTATGAGTATTCAGAACATAGCTAGTTGTTACTGACATGCTAGCCCACAGTCCTTTACTTTAAGAAACAATGTACAACCAAATTAGTGTATTACTGTTAGTTTCTCCCTACATCATGACTGAATCATCATGGGAACTGTAGCTTTTAACTGTATATAGAAAGTGAAGTACTGATAGAAGTGAAAGAATATGGTGGGAATGCTAAAAATGCAGGGCCTATGTAGTAGAATTATTTGCACCCAGTTTTATAGTACAAATTTGCATCTCAGAACCAAAGAATAGATGGAAAATCTATGAGAAAATAGTACACCTATTTTTTTTTGTATTAGCAGGTTTGTTCTGCTCATAATAGTTTAGCAGCCTATGTCAGCTGCCAGTTGTTTTTAGAATCAGTTCCAATGTCCTATCAATACACACTGTTCTCCATATTTTTGGAAACCTATTGATTAATGGTCCCAGTTTTATTAATGTTATGAGTTTTTATTTTTATGTGTCTTCAAAAGAATTTAGTGGGAAGTTGGTAGAGATTGCATCTGGTACAATTAGCCAGATACCAGTCAATCTCAATAAATTGCCTATATTTTCAGGTTTTTCATAATCCAGCCCCAACTGATCTATTTAACTTTATTTCCTGGTGTTTGCTATGCTCGCTAGTCAGATATTTACTCTTGCTGTCCTACATATAAGCCAAACTCATTGCCATAGATGTGCTTTCATTTCTATTGTCTTCCCATGACTTAAAATTTCATATTGTATCTTTCCTAGATATCCAAATATTATTCATCCTTCAAACCCAAATCAAAAATCGTTTCTTCCATAAAATTATTTCTTATAATTCAACTCTCAATAAAATGTTTTCTTTGCAATACTATACTTGTTATGGTCTATAGAGTTTAGCATGTCTGGCATATAGTGTATTAAGTTTTCTTTGTTTTTTCTCTGTGTTATTGTTCCATATTTAATAAGTTTAAATGTTATTTGAAGGCAAGAAGTATGCTTTATCTTTCTGCATATTTCCATGGCATCAAAAGTACAGTTGATCTTTGAGCAGCACAGGTTTGAACTAGGCAGGTCCACATATATGCAGGTTTTTTTCAACCAATGGCAGATTGAGAAGACAATATTTAAGGCATGCGCAACCTGCCTATATGGAGGCTAACTTTTTGTATATGCAAGTTCCTCTGAGCCAACTTCAGAATTGAAATAGGCAACAGATTTTGGTATATGGGGGAGGACAGGGTTGGAGAGGTGGGGGGTGGGGAGGTTTGGGAGGTGAGGGGAACCACCCAGAACCAATCAACCATACCACTGCAGCACTTAATGATAAAGAAAGAAAATGGACTTTGTCTTCCAAAAATAAGTTTAAACATTCATATTTTTATCTCTATATAAAATGTATAATGCAGATGTGCCACGGAATTTTTTTTTTTTTTTTTGCTTACTTAGAGAGGCTTAGGGAATGTATTTTTTAGTTTTTTTATTGTGGTAAAATATAGATAATAAAAATGTATCATTTTACCATTTTTAATTGCACAATTTAGTGGCATTAATTTCATTCACATTGTTTTGCAATGGTCATCACCAACTATCCCAGAACAATTTCATCATCCCACATTGAAACTGTACCCATTAAACAATAAATCGCTTCTTCCTCACTTTTCCCTAGGCCCTGGTAACTACCATCTAGTTTCTGTATTTATGAGTTTGATTATGCTGGATACTTTATATAAGTGGAATCATACAATATTGACCTTTTGTGTCTGGCTTATTTCACTTAGCATGATGTCTTCAAGTTTGTTCACATTGTAAAATGTGTCAGAATTTTATTCATTGTTTAAGGCTTAATAATATTCCACTCTATGTATATACCATTTGTTTCCTCATTCATCCATCCATGGACATTTGGGTTGTTTCCAACTTTTGGCTGCTGTGAAGAATGTTGCCATCAATACTCAAGTACAAGTATCTGTTCACGTCTCTGATTTCAATTCTTTTGAGTATATGCCCACAGAAAGAAATGTTTGATTATATTGTAATTCTGTTTAATTTTTGTGGAATCACCATGCTGCTTTTATAGTAGCTGTACACTTTTACATTCTAATGGGAAACATGTTTTAAAGTCCTATTTACAAGTTAAAAATTCTGTAGTTTTGTAGAAGCTAGTAGGGTTTCCCAGGTATGCAGAATAAATGGAAATGGATCAAAGACAAAACAAGCTACATTGGAAATTATATTTTCTTACATTTTCTCACCAAACTCGGTACATACATGATATTTTTTGCCCTGAAGACCACCTGTTTTTTTAATAAAGTCTATTAGGCAGAAGTCATTCTACTTCATGGAAAAGTAGAACAAAGTTATATGTGATTATAGATGAATGCCACAGCCGCTACAAACCGGGAAAACACTTGAAAAAAGTGTAACTTTGTTTAGGAGCTTCATTCTCCCCTAGGATGCAACTCACATTTATACATACATCCATACAAACACACACACACACACACACACACACACACACACACACACACACAAGGGAAAAACAATTGCATCCAATACAATTATACTGTTTCATTTCCTACCTTCAACCCCCTCCAAAGAAGCAATCCACTCAACCTTGTCCATAATGCAATCTGCCAAAAATTTCTTTGATATCTCTCAACTCAAATCAAAAGTTGGTTATGTTATTACTCAGGAATACAGCCAGGTAGCTGGGGTTATCATCTTTTTTTCTTTTTTTTTTTTTGAGATGGAGTTTTACTCTTGTCACCCAGGTTGGAGTGCAATGGTGTCATCTAAGCTCACTGCAACCCCTGCCTCTTGGGTTCAAGAGATTATCCTGACTCAGCCTCCCAAGTAGCTTGCATTACAGGCGCCAGCCACCACATCTGGCTAGTTTTTGTATTTTTAGTAGAGACAGGGTTTTACCATGTTGGTCAGGCCAGTCTCGAACTCCTGACCTCAAGTGATCCACCTGCCTCGGCCTCCTAAAGTGCTGGGATTACAGACCCTGGAGTTATCTTAACTCCCCAGTTATGTTCCTCGAAGACTGAGACTGTCTTTTGTTTCTAAATTTGTCTTTCACTCCTGCAACAAGTAATGTACATTTTCACATAGTAGGTGTTCCAACATTACGTTAACTAGTAAAACAAGAAGACAGTTGATGTTTTTCTAATAGCTTACCCTACCCATATAATGTATGCATTTCAAAAACTTCAACTCTTAAGCCAAAGAAATTGAAAAAAAATTCATCTGATACCTTGAATAAGAAAGCTGTTTGAAGCAGAGGAATTTTTAAGATTCCTTAAACCACATCTAGCAAGCTGTTGCCTTTACATCCAGTGGATGAGTACTATCCACAGTAAGTAATGATGAAAGTGTAGTTAACACACTGAAGCACCGTATTTCTGTCTAATTGAGAATCAAGTTAAGTTAGACGGGAGGGCCAAAGAGTGGTTGGAGGAGGCCTTCAAATATAAAATGAATCACTCTGGATTTTTGTCTTATGTCTTGCAAAATGTCTTCAAGTCACAAGGGAGAAAATTTAGACTGGTAATGAATGCAAGCAAAGTATGTACAAAAATAAATACTTTGCTACTCATGGTCTCAACAATTCCTGCTCTGCTTAAATCACCCCCAGTCACTTTCTGTTGCTTGCATCTTAGAATTCTGATTGACCACCCTGCCTGCTTCTCTTTGGAAGAAGGTAACCCAGCTCCATGTCAATTACAAGTTTTTAAGTAATCACTCACTAGATAAATGTCAATTTTGGCAAGCATGAGACTGTGTTTAACAGGCAGTAATATACCTAAAATGAATCATTTAAGTAAGAACAACATAGCCACTGACACTTGTCTGCCTCTCTAAGTAGATTACTAAGAGGCAATTAATTTAAAAGACTGAAATTTTATTTATTTCACAATCAAATGAAAACACCATGGGTCTAGTGCCAAGGAATATTCTTGGATTTGATATTTCAGTTCTCTGTATTTAACCAACTAGAATTTTCCCCATTGTTATTCACTTTAACCTTTTTAAAATAAGTATTTCCCTGAGAAATATGCATTTCTTCATAAAAATACAATATAGTTTCATAATTCTCAAGATGAACATAATCTTTTTGATACAATGTAACTCTTAAAGACCCAGGTTTACATGAAACAATTTACATTAAGCATGATAGAATGGAAACATATATGAAAACTGAGAAGGATGAAAGACACAATTTTTAATTCAAGTGACTCAAATGCCATATGACAAAATCCCTAGAAGTGATACCGCAGTCATGTCTCCTTTCCCCCAAGTTCACAATCAAGAGGCCACAAAAATATAATAGGCCCAGAAAAAAGAATTATAAAAAATAACATTTTTAGCTTTGATAACAAATGAAAGTTTGGTTTTCAGGGGCCAAAGCAGCTTGTTTACTCCAAGAAAATAACCCAGACTTGTGAAGAACAGGTGTCTTGAATTCTTCAGGACTTTTCTTACTTAATGTAATGTGAGGAAGAAATTTTATTTAATAGAAATGACCAGGTTTTGAAGCCAGAGATAGCTAGGTTTAAATTCTGATTCTACTACAAATTAGCCACAAAAACTTGGATAAGTTACAAGGCCTCTAGAAGCCTCAATTTCTTTATCTGTAAAATGAGTATAATAATAATTTTCACATAACTTGTTGTGAGGATTAAATTATGTAACGTTAGGAAAGTACTTGTCATAGAGTAGGCGTCTAATAAATAACTGGTGTTATAATTTTCGGTAAGCTATGTTCCTCTTTTTCTTCAGTCAGAAGCATGATACAAACATAGGAAATATCTCCAGTATATTCTAAAAAGTATTTTGTGTAACTCAACGAGTAAACTATAGATGGGATAAGCGCTTTTTGAACTTACATTTATAAAACAACTATGGACAGTATCAGTAGGTTATTTACAAAATTTGTTACTGATGATGTTAAAGACACTGGCAAGACTCTAAAATCACTGATATTTATTTAATAAAACTAAGATATCTCATTTAAAAACTAAAAGAAAGTTTGATATTGATGAGAAACTTAATGTAAAGTGCTGGGAAAAATATGTTTCAGAGTGTTGTAGATGTTCTTAGGTCAAATATGGTTTCTCTGGAAATATGTAGGATTATTTTCAATTGTTTTAGAAAGTATAAAACCCAGAGTAAACGTGAAGTAGGGTTTTTTCCTGTTTTGTTTTTAGGAATAAGCAATAAAATCTCGTGTCACCTAATTTTTGTATATGATAATTTTCATAAGTTTTTAATTCTGCAAATGGAATGGGAATTATTTTGATGTGTGTGCTATTAAAATTCCTGATTGCCTTTTTCAAACTCCAAAACCTGTCAATAATTGGTATATGTGCTATGGAGAACTCCTACACAAACACCTTCACTGGAAAAACAAGTTGATTGTCTATTGAGACTCCTGCTCATTTTGAACATTTTTAGATTCCTTTCTTTGCTTTGAAAGAACCTAGCGATGTAGGCTCAAAGAATGGTTTCAAAAAAGAGGCACAATATTACATGTGGAATCAATAAATCTGTAAGAAGCCCCAAGCATTCATTTTTCGTTAAATAAATTGAAGTATGCATACTAAAGATATTAGTGTTCCTGAACAAAGTTTCTTTACTGTATCTCATCCATAAATGAAAAAGCGTTTGCTGAAAATATAGTCAGTGAGACATTTGCTTTAAAAAGTCAAAATAAATGCCCAGAATATTATCCTGGAAACAGAGTTAAAATCCTCAGAAGCTGATTTCAAAACATTTGTATTTTATTGCAGAGTAGCCACCTAAATCTGTATGATCCCATTCCACTGTCATCCTGATCCAGCTTTGAGAAACCTTTGTAACACAATTAACAAACTGGAAACCAACGTAAAAAAAATCAGAATGTCAAAGAGGAATTGAGAAAGTTTCCGCTGAAATGGAACAGACTGATACATCTTCTGTAGTCAACAATAAAAGAAAGTGACTCAAAAGGTGGAGAACATTTAGTGGTATGAAAGATGCAGAAATGAAAAGTAGTCAGAAATTGCTTTCATCTAACCTATCACTGCACTAGTAGACATCTTAAGCCTTTAGAGAGATAAAGTGGACTACACGACAATGCTTATTAGATCTACAAATTGATAGCCATAATGGCAGTACAGTATAATTTTAAAAGGCATGGGTTTGAAATTAAATAGGCATGTGTTTCAATGTCTAATTTGCTGCTTACTAGCTTTGTTATCATGGAAATAACACTTAACCTCTGAGTTCATTATACATCTGTAGAGACAATAATACGTAACTCACAGGACAGTTTTAAGAATCAAGAAAAAAAGGGCATTTAAGGTGCCTGACAACATACCAGACATGTATTACTAAGTAATGGAACAGGGAGGGAACTCTAGGTCTGTCTCACTCCAAAATCCGCCCTTTTCACCACCTTGTTATATTGACAATCAATGAATCAAGTATGTTTTTGCATCAGAATTTAGTTTATATTCTTATGAATGATAATATTGCAGTTTATATTACCTTTACAAACTATATAAAGTGATTTATAGTTTCATCATGGAAAAAGGCTATCAACACTAAGCATGTTCCTTATGAGATAAGTAGGTATAAACCCACTTTTACAGTCTGGGAAACTAACACTCAAATTAATTTTCCCAATTTTTTACGACACTTGATCTTAGCCAAAAGGCCAAGAAACAATACCCAAGTCTTTATGATTGGAAGGTAACAGATCTAAGATTCACCTTCAAGTCCATCTGATTTTAAAGCCTGGTTTCTTCACGACATACTCCTGCTCAGTAGAGCCCATATGTCTTTGTTCACCCAGAATAAGATATAGAAAAATAGCATATGACTTCAATGAATAAAAACCTGTTTGCATATTTTATAATTACATAAAGAGAAAAATTGCAAAAATGCATCTGAACAGTATCTGAGGAAGAGAGACCATTGATAAGATCTGAGCATAATCCACTCTGAATTGCCTTGATGTATCACATCTGGTTTCTTTGAGAAGTGTAGTTTTCCCATCCTCATTTTTCTTTTTAGAACTCTGTAAGATGATAATGTTAACAACTAATAAAATAGCAATGTCTTGAGGGTGAACAAAACTTATGTATATTTTTTATGGGTATATAATAGTTGTATATATTTATGGGGTACATGAGATATTTTGATACAGGCATACAATGCTTAATAAATACATCAGGATAAATGGGAAATCCATCATCTCAAGAATTTATCCTTTCTTTGTGTTACAAACAATCCAACTGTACTCTCTTAGTTATTTTTAAATGAAAAATAAATTATTGTTGGGTGAAATCACCCTTATCTGTACACTACTAGACCTTACTCATTCTATCTAATCATATTTTTGGACCCATTAACCATCCCCACTTCCCAACTCCATCCCACCACTACCCTTCAGAGCCTCTGGTAACTATCCTATCTTCATGAGCTCAACTGTATTCATATTTAGTTTCCACAAACAATTGAGAACATGTGAAGTTTGTTTTTATTTGCCTGGCTCATTTCATGTAACATAATGGCCATCCATCTTGTTGCAAATGACAGAATCTCATTCTTTTTATGGCTTAATAGTACTCCATTATGTATATATGCCACATTTTATTTATCCATTTATCTGTTGGTGACACTTACGCTGCTTCCAAATCTGGCCTGTTATGAATAGTACTGCAATAAATATGGGAGTACAGATGTCTCTTCAATATATGGAAGTCCTCTTTCAAGACAAAGTCCTCTTTACTGTCCCTATCCTCCCCTCAAGTAGAAGAAAGGAGTCTGTCCCAGAGCTGCACTGCCTGGGGTCAGGGGAGGGATGGCACAAGCACTTCGTTGGCAGCCCCCACTGGTATCTCACTATGTTGCTTGCTCTGCTAGTCCACTGGCTCTGAGCCCAGCACAGCCCCAGAACTTACCAGGAGTTGCAGTTCTTGTGGCCTAGACTGTCTTTCAAGTTTATGTAGGACCTCAAAGTACTTTAGCTCACAGAGGCAAGGCTTGACAGAACTCAGATTCTGACCACTGGGATGGGGGAGTTCCCCTATGGCTAGGCCTGGTGTAGATGTTCCCTTCATGGGTACTGGCTGACTTTTGCCTTGTGTTACTTTCTGCTGTGACATGACAGCACTGAGTTCCAATGCAAAACCCCACAATCATTGTGCTCTTCCTCCCCCAAGAGCACAGAATCTCTCTCCATGCTGCATTGCCACTGCTGTGAGAATGGGGGTGGGGTGGCATCAGTGATTCAAGATTGTCTTTCCTACCCTCTTCATTGCCTCTTTCAGTGGTGTGAATTTAAAACCAGGATTTTTGGTTGTTATGACTGTACATTTTTGTGTGGATAGTTGTACAGTTTGGTTCTTCTGCAGGAAGGACGATTGGTGGAGGCTCTATTTGGCCATCTTGCCGTCAAGGATTCTTCTCTAAGACACGTGAGACTTAAAAACAATGTTTCACAAATGGTCTCATTGAGTCTCTACTAAAATCTGCCTTGACAACTGTGTAAAATACCACCACCACTGGTTCTTCCTAACAGTCTCTATATCACTTAACACCTGGTGCAGCATATATTTAACAGGATTTTTATTCATTGTCTGCTTCTCCTTATTAGAATGTAAATTCCATGAGGACATGCGCTATGCCAGTTTTTTTCGCTCTTCTATCCCCTCAGTGCCTAGGAGAATGGAAATCATTATTTTTAAAAATTATTTGTTGAGTCAGTAAATATAATAGGCAACCAGTAAATGTAATTTTCATTATCTTCCCCTTCTTTTATGTTAGATGAGACGTTTTGTTATCTTTAAATTATTTGAAATAGCCTTCTCAAAAGAAACTTCAGTTGTTGTCTATGAACACTTAAATAAACTGGTCAGTTAACTGAAATAACTAATCAATTATGTGAAACAACTGTTTGACTCATAAAATTCAATTTCATATCTTCATCCCTTTGTTCATGGTTTTTATGAATTGTGCCCAAACAATTTTGATCATTGCTATGGACCAACAACTGCTGGGTGGTTCCAATTCTCCCTTTGCTAAATTGGGTTTTTTTGTGGCAACTACCCTGTTTCTTCACTACAGTTGCATACTAGGTGGGTGAATGAGAGGCCAAATAAGTTCTCTGTTAGTTTATAGGTGACCACAACACAATGAATTATATCTGAATGTGATAAAAGGGTGTAGCATCAGAAATCTTAAACTTTGAGATGAACACAGTAAGTAGATAGAACTATGGGTCCTCTCTCGGGAAGAAGTGAAATGTGTTCTATGCTTGGAAAGAAGAATGAGCATTGTTATTCGTGTAGTCAATAAGGCAGAGTGTCTCAGAAATTACAATTTGTTTTCTTATCTAGTACCTACATTTTTCATAGCAACACATTTTCAGCTGTGGTATATGTTACATCATGAACTGTCCTTAAAGCTAGATGTAGCTATGGCTCACAGTTATATGCAATGCAACCTAAGCAGAAATATCCTATAGCAGCTTCCAGGATTCTTTCTCCATCGACAACTTTCCCCTCTCTATTTCAAATCTTCCTAGATCCTTCTTCTTGGAATACAGATGCCACAATCTTGCAACATAAAAGCAAGGATGACATACTCAATATGACATAATGATAGATTAGAAGAAACTTGGGCCTCAAATGCATATCATAGACCAGAAGGGGCATGCCAGTTCTGCACTGCTTATAACCAAAATGTCTATATGAGAGATCAATAAACTTCTGTTTTCATAAAGCCATTGCCATTTTAGGTTTATATTCTTCACAACTGAACCTAATGCCAACTGATAGATATTATAAATATCTGGTTATGGCAATTGTATTACTTTGTTAGGGCTGCCATAAGCAAAACACTACAGACAAGTTGGCTTAAAGAGAAATTTGTTTTCTCACAGTTATAGAGTCTGGAAGTTCAAGATCAAAGTGTCAGCAGATTTGTTTTCTTCTGAGGCCTCTTTCTTTAGCCTTGGTTACCTTCTCACTGTATCCTCACATGGTCTTTTCTTTATGCCTACGCATCCCTGGTATCTCTTTGTGTGTCCAAATTTCTTCTACTTCTAAGGACCCCAGTTAGATTGGATTAAGGCCCACTTTAACCACTTCATTTCAATTTAATCACCTCTTAAAAGACCAATCTCCAGATAGATTCACTTTTTGAGGTACTTTGTGAAGGCAGGAACAGCATTTTCTGCACTCATATTGGCAAGTGGTTAGCACACAGCCAGGCAGAGAATAGGCACTTGCTGGATATCAACTGCTTTTGAGAATTGAATCAATTTTCCTGAATGTTTAGACTGAAATGGCACCAATTTACCTCAATGGCCACAATCAGTGCAAACAAAGAAACAGGCTTAAAATTCCATTTCTAAAAAAACAGATTGAGATATCTGAACTAACAAAAAATAATAGAAGGCAACATTGAAAGAAGCCAAACCCTAGGGAATTAATAATTAAGCATTTGCAGAAACTTACAATATAGATTGCATTTACAAAAGAGAATATAATGAGAGATATTCAATATGAAGTACTGCTATTATGGTGGAATTAGGTGTTGAGTACATCTCTGCTGAGCTTCCTGTGAAGCCATCCCTTTCTGCTTCAGTCATCCCACATAACCTATTCCAGAAGCCATGTGCATTGCAGCCACAGTGAGTGGTGCGTTGGAGCTGCCTACTACTAGGCCACAAGAGCCGATTGTTATATTTTCAAGTATTTTTCAAGCTAACAGTTAAACCATTGATAGCTGAAGATCAGCCATGATGGGAATGTTCCTACCATGGAAATTGGCAAATGCTACAAATCAGGGTTTGTGGTCAGGGAGGCAGTTTTTAAACATTTATCAGCAGAGCTCCAGATGAGCTCATTCAATGCAAAGCCTCTTCATATAGCAAACAGTTGTAGGGCAAATACATTGAATGAGACAGATAAATAGGAAGGGTGACGAGAGTGATGATTCAGGAGAAGGCTTCTCCCAATCTCACCCTTCACTCCCAAAAAGTTTAGGGCAAGCTGTCTTAGCTCAGAAAAGGGTACTTAAGTTTATTTTTACTGAATCTCATTAAACTATTTTCAAATTCTGCTCCCTCAAATCTTTATCACCAGATGTTCTATTTAAGAAAATGATCCTGTTATTTTGAAAATTTGCCTGGTCTATTTTGACTCTAAAGGTAGAAACGTATACCATTTATTATCATTACTATTGACTTTATATTATTATGTGTCCAACACTTATTGTTGAACAAGATGAAGTATATTCTTTTGTACTTTCTCATTAAGCAGTTCTGTAACATGTTTATACTTTCAAAGCATCACCAAACCATTATTTTGATTATTTTTATCAAAGTTACAGGCATTGAGGAGTAAGGAAGTGGTATTATGATGTTTCAAAACACCAAACTCTAGAAAGTTCACGTTTTCTTTAATTCGGGCACTAATCTGGGAGCTTATAGTGGATCACAGAATCTCTAAATCAATCTTTGTAGTGTATTAGTGCCAGCGTCCCCTTTTTACTTTCTATGTGCCTCTCTGATGCTGGCTCCTGTAATGTAAGTTCTTGTTCTTACCTCCCTCTCACCTCCCAACAGGCTTTGAAAGGATCAAAGTTTATTATTAGCCATAACAACTGCACTTCTTTTTATGTATTAGATACCATTCAAGGTAATGTCACAGATAATTTTCAGTGACCCGAAATAGATAGGCACAATTATGCCTACTTTTCAGATGAGGAAACAGAGGCCTAGACATGTTAAATAACTTACTGAAGTAAGTAGTAAAGCCTAATAAACAATAATTAAAAAGAATTTAAAAAGTGGCTGAATTTAATTTCATGGTTAGTATAAAATGTAGCTGTTTGTCCATGAACTCACATATATGTTGTCTAATTTAATATTCCCTGTAGAATATGAGGCTATTACTACGCTCTTTTTAGGGTTGTGGAATCAAGATCCAAGAAATTTAAGTCATTTGCTTGAGATCATACAACCAGTAAGTAACAGTTCAGATTTGTACCAAGATCTCCTGATTTCCCAACCAGGATCCTTCTCACTCTAACATTAACACAGATATCTGGTAAATAACCAGCTTGTTACCTGCTGTATTTCTCTCTACTATACAGACTGCATAATGACTACATTTTTTCTCTCTCTCTTTTTTACTTCACTCTTTCTTGTTCCTGTACAGTATTAGGTACCATCTTTACATCATTTGTGTTGGCATTGATTTACTGGTCATGTATGGTACTTGGCTTCTCTATTATATGTTAATTTAAAAATTGAAAAAATGAGGTACACATGTTTCATGGAATGGTGACATAGTAAATTAAGAAGTAAAAGAACTTTTGTTAATTCTATTGAAATTTATTAGGCTCCAACGATGTACGAAGCAACGTTTTGAGTACTAGGAATACAATAGTGAACATGTCTGGCACAAGCCCTGTCACATGAAGCTGAAATTCTGGTGGAAGTGAGAGGAAGGACAAATAAAGTACACAGAAAATGAATAAAGTTTAAAAATTGCGATAAGTGCCTTGAAATTAGCAAACAAGAATAAACTATAAAGAATGGCAGAAAGGAATGGGACCCACTGTATACTGATCAGTAAAGAACTCTCTAAGAATGATTTAAGCACATCCTTCTGTTAAGGAACATATATATGAGTTGTCCACATACATATGTCATGAGGAAGAATGATATTTTCTTCAGAAGCTTGAAGTATTAAACACTAGAAACTATGCTTAACAGAAAACAGCAAAAACAATTACTTTTATCAAGATGTGATACATAAAATAATATTTAATAAGAATATGAAATACATATGTGGTACATATGTATGTACACATATATCATTTTTCTCTTCTAAATAGACAATGGTTAAAACTGCAGTATCAGTAATTAAACCATATCTTAGAAACATCAAGATATTATATATTTAGGGGAAACAATAATACAATTAGAGCATGGTAGACTTTTTATGATACTCATTCAGAAACTGATTTTCAATTAATTTCAACAATGTCCAAATTGATTCATTTTTCTTTAAGTATTACCCAGGAGATGTTATTCAAATATGAGAAAACAGAAAGATGTTGCTTCTCAAATTCAAAAAAATTTGAGTTGATTTTTTTTAAATGTTAAAAGATTATTTTGTCTCTATAATTTTTTACCAAAAGAAATTGGGAAAGACTGTAATGATTTCTACTCCTAAAAAAAATCCCCAACTCTGAAGATAGTTATTGTCCACTTTGTTTTTCAAAACTAGGCTATGGATTGCTCAGAGTCATCTTTTTTTCTCTTACGATGAAATGTAGTGGTGGCATTTATTATTAGAAATGTTTTATTGGACATGGAATCAACTCAGGTGTCCATCGGTGGTAGACTGGATAAATAAAATATGGTACATATATACCGTGGAACAGTACATGACTATAAAAAGAATGAGATCATGTCCTTTGCAGCAACATAAACAGAGCTGGAGACCATCATCCTAAGCAAATTAATGCAGGAACAGAAAACCAAATACCACATATTCTCAATTATAAGTGGGAGCTAAGCTTTGAGCATACATGGATATACACAAATATGAAAACAATAAACATTGTGAACTACTAGAAGGTAGGGGAAGAGGGTGGGTTAAAAGCTACCTATTAGACACTATGCTCACTACCAGGGTTACAGGAGCCATACTCCAAACTCAGCATCACACAATATTCCCATGTACGCCCAAATCTAAAATAATAGCTGAAAAAAAAAAGAGAAATATCTTATTGGAATCAGAGCTCCATGGCTAGTTCAAGTTAACTAGAAGACAGTGATTAGGACGGCTGCTGCCACTTTTTATTCTTTACCCATTCTGGTTGTTTTTCAGAGATGTTTCACAAAAAAGATGGGCTGTAAAGCTGTCCCTTCTCGAGATGGGAGACCAGGTTAGCCCTTCTCTAATATTTCAAGGCTGCTGTGCCATGCACATAAAAGCAGGAACAGAATGATAATTGAACAATTAACAATACCCATGATAAAACAATGTCCGTAATATAAAACGTATAATTAAAACAACTGAACCACAAAAAAGTGCAACTATATACAGAAAATGTGCATGTACATGCTAAATAGGAGCACAACAATCCCATAAACAACACCACTAACAAAAAATAATAAACATGCCAGATAAAAGAAGAAAAGATACACTCTACGTATCTTAGGCCCATAAATGCAATCTGAGGTCATGTTGTAATATAGGAGGAAGAGGTAAATTCCCTTTGGGAATTTCTTAGCCAAGGAATTCTCTATTGGTGTATTCGTATTAATATAAGTCTTTTGTACTGTCTTTCATTACTCTTATACCTAGCTCATATTTTTGATGATTATAAGGCTAAATTTGGTGGCTTAATAGTAAATGTGGAATAATAAGGTAAGAGTACATGGCATTTGTACTATTACCAGTAAAGTGATCTGACTTATAAAGACCACTTATTGAAGCCAAAAAATGTTAAAGAATAAAGAGAGAAACAGTTGCCAAAGACCCTCACAATTCTGACTAGTGAACCAGAATCAAGTATACTTGCCCAGACTGCTATCTGGGAAGTTCACCTCAGGCACTTTTGTAATCTCATGGGATCTTGATGAAGCCATTAGGCAACTAAGCAGCTCCCCAGTTCACATTTCCCCAGTAAGGACGGGAAATGTAAGGATGACTGACATATACCAAAGTTTGGTATATTTCCTAGAAATGAAGATACTCAGTAGTCAATAACCTGAGTAAAATATTTGAACCTTGCGTTACTGTCTTTTTTTTTTATTTTAATTTCTTTTGAAACAGGTTTTTACTCTGTTGCCCAGGCTGTTACCAGTCCACAAGAAAACAAGTATAGCAACTGAGTTTAGAAACTTCCATAGCCACAAGGGCATAATCACAGTATCTAAGAAAGTGTCTTTGTCATTGAACTCAGATGTTGTTGAACTCACGTGATGATTCACATTTGATGATAGCTGTATCATAGATATATGTGTGATAGAACCACATTACAACATTAAATATTTTAAGATTAGTTCGTAAACTAAACCCAAATGTGTATAAAATCTAAAATCCATTTCCTTCAACAACAAATAATTTTACTATAACTTTACAGGGAAACTTTTAGAAATGATTATCAATGAACACTTGAAGACAAATTTTGAAACAAGAGTGTCATTTATTTTATTTTGAATAAAGGTTAAAAATAATAACTTGAGCTTGCTTAGAATGCTTGGAAATGTCTTTTATTCCTGTCAACATATTTATGAAGTGCATTTTTCTCCTCTAAATGTTATTAAAACAAAACATGGGAGAGTTATATATACATTATTTCTTGTGAATAGCATTGTCATCAATCCAGCCTAGGTTATGTAAATTCATTAGCTAGAAGCAGGCTCATTTGTCACATTGAAAACTTTAAATTTTGATATACACAGTGTCTTTTAAAATGTGTATATAGGCATCTAGTATGAGGAATCACCATTTCACTCATGTGATCATTAATTGCCTATACTTACACTTCCAATGACTAACATAGAGTTTTGGTATCTAACTTTTTTCCTATGATGTTTGTTCTCATTATATTTATTAAAATGTAATTTGAGGGCTGTTGAATCTAATAAAAGTGTAGGCTTGTAATTCCTCTTACGTCAAACAAAGTATGCCATGCTCTGAGGGTTTCCTTTGGGTGAATTCATTCCTCATCCTACTCAAGCTCCTAATGGAGATGTCCTCTTCATCCTGTTCGTGCTGTAACATCCCATATATCCCTCCTATGCAGATGCCCTCTTTACCCCTCTAGCCTCTCACATCTCACTCTGTACCACCACAGCTCCCTATCCAATCAGATTCAGACATTTATATTTCTGTGCCCTACTTAGTGGACTCAAGACTGAATTCTTCAGGAAGAAAGGAAGGAAAGAAGATGAAATGGAAGAAATGCAAGTGATGGGTAGAGGAAAGGAAGATAATATAAAAAGAAAAGCTGTGATTTTTTATTTTAAAAAATCAGAACAGAATGATAAAATTAATTTTGAACTACCATAAACACATATGCTTCCATCACTGCTTTCTTGCACATTCTACCAATAATGCTTTGTCATGGGAGGAGATTTTCTCAGTGGAAAGACAGTCCTATCTGAAAGCTCCTTCACTTTCTCAATCCTCTAATCACTATACCCCATCACAATGCCACACATGAACACATCTCCCAAAACCTGCTCACAGCTACAAATGGTGAATGGGTGATTGCTTGTCTCCAAGTTCCTCCTTAGAGGATGGAAAATATTAAAGAGGTAAAGTAATAAAAATAGGCATAAGCTGGGCACAGTGGCTCACACCTGTAATCCCAGCACTTTGGGAGGCCAAAACGGGCAAATCACAAAGTCAGGAGATCGAGACCATCCTGGCCAACATGATGAAAACGCGTCTCTATTATAAATACAAAACTTATCTGGGCATGGTGGCACGTGCCTGTAATCCCAGCTACTCGGAAGGCTGAGGCAGGAGAATCGCCTGAACCAGGGAGTCTGAGGTTGCAGTGAGCCAAGATCGCACCACTGCACTCCAGCCTCTGTCTCAAAAAAAGTAAATAAATAAAATAAAAATTGAAAAAGCGAACGTGACTCCGTCTCAAAATAAATAAATAAAATAATAAAAATAGGCATAATACAAATATCAGAATGTATTCTTTTTTTGTAGTTCGGAGATATTTAAATGGTTTTGATAAGGAATAAGTTTCATTCTCACTGACTTCAAATCCATTGATGGCAGTCTAATGCAGAATGATGCATATCTATATTTTAAATTTGACAAGAATTTGCTGTTTATTCAATTAAATAGAAATAGTCAACTGTGGGGGATAGATTCTCTGCAATCATCAGCCATGCCAAGAATAGGACATATTTCAAACATAATCGTCTTTACCCAAGTCCACCGTCTCTAAAATTTTGTAGAAATTTGTGCCCTTTGTCTCTTCTGCTCAAATTTTCTCATCACCACCCTGTCTACTGCCTCCAAGGCAAACCTCTTTTCACAATCCCAGACTCCTAACACTAATTGGTGTAAACCACGAATATAAGGACCTTCCGTTCTCAAGTGAGGCACAATTGTAAATGGAGGTCTGGAAACCTGGACCCAATCCTGGTTCTGCCACTTGTTACTTGTTTTACATTAGCAATCACAATTTATGTGTCTTTGTATAAGGAGCAAGATAGAAGCAACCATCATGACTCTCTGAGGTCTCTCTCCAGTTTTAAAACTTTTGAAAGTATAATAAAGTGACCACAGTGAAAAAGAAAGATCGCTGGGTTAGAAATCACCTATTTTTTTTTCTTTTTCATTGTACTTTGGGCTCTGGCTTACATGTGCACATCCTGCATCATGCAGGATTGTTGCATAGGTACATACATGCCGTGGTGGTTTGCTGTCTCCATCTACCCCCTCCATCGTGCCCATTGCCTTCATCAGGCATTTCTCCCAGTGTTATCCCTCCTCATCCTCCCTGACTCCTGCTGCCCCTCCCCTCCCATCCACCCCTCAACCTAGCCCAGTGAGTGTTGTTTCCTTCCCTGTGCCCAAGTGGTTTCTAGATTCATCCATGTCTCTACAAAGGACACAAACTCATCGGTTTTTATGGCTGCATAGTATTCCATGGTGTATATGTGCCACATTTTCTTTGTCCAGTCTATCATTGATGGGCCTTTGGATTGGTTCCAAATCTTTGCTATTGTAAACAGTTCGACAGTGAGCATACATGTGCATGTGTCG
Organism: Cacajao melanocephalus; assembly: GCA_963573385.1. NCBI lineage: Eukaryota > Metazoa > Chordata > Mammalia > Primates > Pitheciidae > Cacajao > Cacajao melanocephalus. The sequence goes on along the minus strand of CAUYLG010046741.1, from coordinate 112 downwards.
TTATAATAGACAACTTATATCCTATAGGTATAAAGAATGCCCTGTAGAAAATGACAATATTTATCATTTAACAGTTTCTACTCTTTACAATCTGTGACACTGGGAATCCTGT
>CAUYLG010046740.1:0-37841 GCA_963573385.1 Cacajao melanocephalus | reverse complement strand
CACCATTTATTAAACAGGGAATCCTTTCCCCGTTGCTTGTTTTCGTTAGATTTGTCAAAGATCAGATGGTTGTAGATGTCTGGCATTGCCTCCGAGGCCTCTGTTTTGTTCCATTGGTCTATATCTCTGTTTTGGTACCATTACCATGCTGTTTTGATTATTGTAGCCTTGTAGTATAGTTTGAAGTCAAGTAGTGTGGTGCCTCCAGTTTTGTTCTTTTTGCTTAGAATTGACTTGGCTATGCAGGCTATTTTTTGGTTCGATATGAAGTTTAAGGTGTTTTTTTTTCCAGTTCTGTGAAGAAGGTCATAGGTAGCTTGATGAGGATAGTGTTGAATCTATAAATTACTTTGTATGGCCAGTTTCACAATATTGATTCTTCCTAACCATAAGCATGGAATATTTTTCCATCTGGTTGTGTCTTCTCTTATTTCCTTGAGCAGTGGTTTGTACTTCTCCTTGAAGAGGTCCTTTACATCCTTTGTTAGTTGTATTCCTAGGTATTTTTTTTTTCTCTTGTAGCAGTTGTGAATGGCAGTTCATTCTTGATTTGACTCTCTTTAAGTCTGTTATTGGCATATAGGAATGCTTGTGATTTCTACACATTGATTTTTATCCTGAGACTTTGCTGAAGTTGATTACAAGTTTCAGGAGATTTGGGGCTGAGACGATGGGGTCTTCTAAATATACAATCATGTCATCTGCAAATAGAGACAATTTGACTTCCTCCTTTTCTAATTGAATACCCTTTATTTCTTTTTCTTGGCCGATTTCTCTGGCTAGAACTTCCAATACTATATTGAATAGGAATGGTGAGAGAGGGCATCCTTGTCTAGTGCCAGATTTCAAAGGGAATGCTTCCAGTTTTGCCCATTCAGTATGATATTGGCTGTGGGTTTGTCATAAGTAGCTTTTATTATTTTGAGATATGTTCTGTCGATACCTAGTTTATTGAGTGTTTTTAGCATAAAGGGCTGTTGAATTTTATCGAAGGCCTTCTCTGCATCTATTGAGATAATCATGTGGTTTTTGTCTTTGGTTCTGTTTATGTGATGGATTACATTTACAGACTTGCATATGTTGAACCAGCCTTGCATCCCCAGGATGATGCCTACTTGATCGTGATGGATAAGCTTTTTGATGTGCTGTTGCAATTGGTTTGCCAGTATTTTATTGAAGATTTTTGCATCTATGTTCATCATGGATATTGGCCTGAAGTTTTCTTTTTTTGTTGAGTCTGCCGGGCTTTGGTATCAGGATGATGTTGGTTTCATAAAATGATTTTGGAAGGATTCCCTCTTTTTGGATTGTTTGGAAGAGTTTCAGTAGGAATGGTACCAGCTCCTCTTTGTATGTCTGGTAGAATTTGGCTGTGAACCCCTCTGGACCCGGACTTTTTTTAGTTGGTAGGCTATTAATTGCTGCCTCCACTTCAGCCCTTGTTATTGGTCTATTCAGGGTTTCGACTTTTTCCTGCTTTAGGCTTGGGAGATGCAAGTGTCCAGGAGTTTATTCATTTCTTCCAGGTTTACTGGTTTATGTGCATAGAGTTGTATGTAGTAATCTCTGATGGTAGTATTTGTGTTTCTGTGGAATCGGTGGTGATATCCCCTTTATCGTTTTTTATTGCATCTATTTGATTCTTCTCTCTTTTCTTTTTTATTAATCTGGCTAGCGGTCTGTTTATTTTCTTGATCTTTTCAAAAAACCTCCTCCTGGATTTATTGATTTTTCGAAGGGTTTTTTTGTGTCTCTGTCTCCTTCAGTTCTGCTCTGATCTTAGTTATTTCTTGTCTTCTGCTAGCTTTTGAGTTTTTTTGATCTTGCTCCTCTAGCTCTTTCAATTTTGATGATAGGATGTCAATTTTAGATCTTTCCTTGCTTCTTATCTGGGCACTTATTGCTATAAATTTTCCTGTAGACACTGCTTTAAATGTGTCCCAGAGATTCTGGTATGTTGTGTCTTTGTTCTCATTGGTTTTGAAGAATTTATTTCTGCCTTCGTTTCATTGTTTATCTAATCAATGTTCAAGAGCCAGTTGTTCAGTTTCCATGAAGTTGTGCAGTTCTAAGATGGTTTCTTAATCCTGAGTTCTAATTTGATTGCCCTGTGGTCTGAGAGACTGTTTGTTATGATTTCCGTTCTTTTGCATTTGCTGAGGAGTGATTTACTTCCAATTATGTGGTCAGTTTTACAGTAGTTGTGATGAGGTGCTGAGAAGAATGTATATTCTGTGGATTTAGGGTGGAGAGTTCTGTAGATGTCTATTAGGTTTGCTTGGTCCAGATCTGAGTTCAAGTCCTGGATATCCTTATTAATTTTCTGTCTCATTGATCTGTCTAATATTGACAGTGGAGTGTTAAAGTCTCTCACTATTATCGTGTGGGAGTCTAAGTCTCTTTGTAGGTCATTAAGAACTTGCTTTATGTATCTGGGTGCTCCTGTATTGGGTGCGTATATATTTAGGATCGTTAGCTCTTCTTGTTGCATTGATCCTTCTACCATCATAATGGTAAAAGGATCAATGCAACAAGAATGCCCTTCCTTGTGTTTTTTGATCTTTGTTGGTTTAAGGTCTATTTTATCAGAGACTAGGATTGCAACTCCTTTTTTTTTGCTCTCCATTTGCTTGATAAATCTTCCTCTGTCCCTTTATTTTGAGCCTATGTGTGGTCCTTGCATGTGAGATGGGTTTTCTGGATACAGCACGCCAATGGGTTTTCTTTTTATCCAATTTGCCAGTCTGTGTCTTTTGATTGGGGCATTTAGCCCATTTACATTTAAGGTTAATTTTTTTTTTTTTTTTTTTTTAAGATGGGGTTTCACCATGATGGCCAGGCTGGTCTTGAACTCCTGACCTCAGGTGATCCACCCACCTCGGCCTCCTAGAGTGCTAGGATTACAGGCGTGAGCCACCGCACCCAGCCAAGGTTAATATTGTTATGTATGAATTTCATCCTGCCTTTTTGTTGCTGGCTGGTTGTTTTCCCCATTAGTTGACACAGTTTCTTCATTGTGTCGATGCTCTTTACCATTTGGTACATTTCTGGAGTGGCTGGTACTGGTTGTTCCTTTCTATGTTTAGTGCTTCTTGCAGGAGCTCTTGTAAGGCAGGCCTGCTGGTGACGAAATCTGTCAGCAATTGCTTGTTCGTAAAGGATTTTATTTCTCCTTCACTTATGAAGCTTAGTTTGGCTGGATATGAAATTGTAGGTTGAAAGTTCTTTTCTTTAAGGATGTTGAATATTAGCCCCCACTCTTTTCTGCTGAGAGATCCACTGTGAGTCTGATGGGCTTCCCTTTGTGGGTAACCTGACCTTTCTCTCTGGCTGCCCTTAGCATTTTTTCCTTCATTTCAACCCTGGTGAATCTGATGATGATGTGCCTTGGGGTTGCTCTTCTTGAGGAATATCTTTGTGATGTTCTCTGTATTTCCTGGACTTGAATATTGGCCTGCCTTGCTAGGTTGGGGAAGTTTTCTTGGATAATATCCTGAAGAGTGTTTTCCAGCTTGGATTCATTCTCTCCATCACATTCAGGTACACCTATCTAACGTAGATTAGGTCTTTTCACATAATCCCATATTTCTTGGAGGCTTTGTTCATTTCCTTTCACTCTTTTTTCTCTAATCTTGCCTTCTCATTTTATTTCATGGAGTTGATCTTTAATCTCTGATATCCTTTCTTCTGCTTGGTCAATTTGGCTATTGAAACTTGTGTATGCTTTGCAAAGTTCTTGTGTTGTGTTTTTCAGCTCCATCAAGTCATTTTTATTCTTCTCTAAGCTGTTCATTCTCATTAGCATTTTGCCAAACCTTTTTTTCAAGGTTCTTAGTTTCTTTGCATTGGGTTAGAACATGTTCTTTTAGCTCCGAGAAGTTTGTTATTACCCACCTTCTCAAGCCTGTTTCTGTCAATTCAGCAGACTCGTTCTCCATTCAGCTTTGTTCCCTTGCTGGTAAGGAGTTATGATCCCTTGGAGAAGGAGCGATGTTCTGGTTTTGGGTGTTTTCATCCTTTTTGTGCTGGTTTCTTTCCATCTTTGGGGATTTATCTACCTGTGGTTTTTGTAGTTGGTGAATTTCGGTTGAGGTTTCTGAGTGGACGTCCTTTTTGTTGATGATGAAGTTATTTCTTTCTGTTTTTTAGTTTTCCTTCTAACAGTAAGGCCCCTCTGCTGTAGGACTGCTGGAGATCCACTCCAGACCTTGCTTGCCTGGGGAATCACCTGTGGTGGTTGCGGAACAGTAAGGTTTGCTGCCAGTTTCTTCTTCTGTTATCTTAGTCCCAGAAGGATACTCGCCAGATGTCAGCCTGAGTTCTCCTTTATGAGGTGTCTCTTTGGATATATAGGGGTCAGGGAGCTGCTTGAGGAGACAATCTGACCCTTATAGGATCTCAAGTGCTGAGCTGTGAGCTCCATTGTTTCATTCAGAGCTGCTGAGCAGGTATGTTTAAGTCTGCTGCAGCTAAACTCATAACTCTTTTTTCCCTGGTGCTCTGTCCTTTGAAGAAGGTGGGGCTTTATTTATAAGTTCCTGACATGCTACTGCCTTTTTTCAGAGATGCCCTGCCCAGCTAGGAGGTAGCCTAGTCACAGTCTGCCAGGAGACATGTTGCTGAGCTACTGTGGGCCCACAGTAGCTGTGTGAACGTCCTTGCAGTTTTGTTTATAGAGGTATAGTTAGAACTGCCTCGGTAATGGCTGTCTGCCTCAGTAATGGTGGACTGCCTCTGTAATGGCAGATTGCCTCAGTAATGGCAATGGCGGACTGCCTCGGTATTGGTGGACTGCCTTGGTATTGGTGGACTACCTTGGTATTGGTGGACTGCTTTGGTAATGGCGGATGCCCTTCCTCCCCACAGAGCTGGACTGTCTCAGGTCCAGCTGTGTTTGTTGTGAAACTCTGAATCCAGAGCATTTCAGATTGCTGGTCTTTGTGGGGGTGGAACCCACTGAGCCAGATCACCTGGCTCCCTGTTTTATCCCCCTTTTTTTTCAATTGAATGGGGTCTCTGTCTCCCAGGTGTTCCAGCGCCAGTTGAAACGGCTACCCAGATTTGTATGAGTTTTTGTGTGGAGACCTGTGTGCCAGCTGAAACAGCTGTGCTGGAAACTCATGGTGCTTTTCAGCCCGGGACCCTCCTGGTCTGTGGGCAGTAATAACTTGTTTGGAAATGTGGTGATCACTCACCCTCTGCATTGCTCTCACTGGGAACTGCACTCCAGAGCTGTTCCTATTTGGCCATCTTGAATCCCAATCAGTGTTAGACATTGTTAAGAAAAATGAGCGTAATATTAGTGTAGGTTAATGAGTTAGGGCAACCACCACAACAATAACTATAGAATTATGACATTTAAATCAGCAGAATAAAATGTAGACTATTTAAAGAAAACCAAGAAAGAGAAAAGAAAGAAAGAAAAGAAAAACATGGCAAAAAGCACTAAATAAGATAGCAAAGTGTCAAAGTAACAGTAATTATTGTAGATAAAAGTGAGTTAATGTGTACAACCAAAAGACAGAAAGATTTTTTATACCCAAGATCTGGATAGATGATATTTATAAGAATCATAAATTTTAAATACAAAAGGATATAGACCGATTGAAAACAAAGGAATGGAAAAAAATACACCAGTTTTGTATGAAGCAAAGAAATCATAGGTAGCACTTAATATCAGAGCAGATAGAATTTAAGGTGAAAAACCTAATAAGGGACAACAAGAAACATTACACTTTGAAGATATGACACCGTAATCATGAACATATATGCTGCTAACAGTAAAATCTCAAAATATCAAAAGCAACAAATGACTTAAGAGAAAAAAAATAGATAAAGCAATAACTATATTTGGAATAAAAAGAAATCTTTTTGGAAAATGAGAAAGCAAATATATAGAATAGAATTAAAAAGAGATAGAACAAATATATAAAATGTATTATTTTCAGGCCTGTGTGAATATAAGTAAAAGAGGAAGTTTAATAAAGTCAAAGTCTCAACACTTCATCTAGACTATGTTCTTTGATTATGGTCAAATAAAACTAGAAATTAATGACAAAAATGAAAGCTAACTAAATAAATAACCTGAATGTGCTAAACTAAAAATTATATCTAAAAGTTTTCCGAAGGTTCACATATAAAGATGAATTCAAAATTTTTTTTTCAGTGTGAAGCCTGTATTACTTCATATGTCTTTTTTTCCAGTGTCTGGTGAATTCATTTTCTAATATAGCAGGTAGGAGGCTCTGTAATGAACTAAAGAATAGCAACTGAACATAAAGAAATCCTCTCTCCTGGAATGTATCTCAGAATAATAAGAGCTATTTATGACAAACCCACAGCCAATATCATACTAAATGGGCAAAAGCTAGAAGGCATCCTTCTCTTGTGCTGGTTTTCAAAGGGAATGCTTGCAGCTTAATAGCTGTAGTAGGCTGGGTTTCCTAGGAAGCCAACCCAGAGATGGAGATGAGCATATAGGAGGTTTATTAGTGAGTACCCTTGGGGTAACACTTGTAGAAGGGAAGGGAAGGGAAGGAAGAGAAGTAAGCAGGATTGGTCAGAGGCAGAAGCTAGGCTGGGATGAAGCCTCTGCAGAGCAGACACATTATGGAGTTTTGAGGTTGGGATAACCCTTTAGAGTTTTCTTGAGTTGGGGTGGGAAAGCTGGGACTTTATACCCCACCGCTACGACTACTACTGGTCATTAAAAGGGCTCTGTGCCAGCAAGGGTGCATCAGCTTAAATGAGGTGGCTCTTTTCAGCCAAGGCAATCCAAACAGGGATAATAAGCAGTAGTAAATCCTTCATTTCTGAAGGAGGGCATGGATGCCATATCACAGTGTCTGTCATCATATAGTACAATTTGATATAAATTTTCTTCCAAACTAATTTTTGTATTTAAAAAAGTGAAGGGTTGGAAGGAAGTGCTAGGCTCAGTAGGCAGTTGAGGGTGAAATTCTTCCCAGCCCAGCACTTGCTGTTGCTGTGGGTACACTTTGAGAGAAATGGCTCTATGAACATGAATGGAAAGAACTATGCTTTATAAAGCTATAGTACAGGCCAGGTGCAGTGGCTCACACCTGTAATTCCAGCACTTTGGGAGGCCAAGGCAGGCAGATCACGAGGTCAGGAGATCAAGACCATCCTGGCCATGGTGAAACCCTGTCTCTACTAAAATACAAAAAATTAGCTGGGCGTGGTGGCGTGCACCTGTAGTCTCAGCTACTCAGGAGGCTGAGGCAAGGAAATCACTTTGGAGGTTGTAGTGAGCCGAGATCATGCCACTGTACTCCAGCCAGGTGACAGAGCAAGACTTGTCTCAAAAAACAAAACAAAACAAAAAAGCTGTAGCACAAGGACCGTCTTGTCTGAGTATGACACTAAGAGTGGGAATATCTTCCTTAATTTTTTTTACATGTGTAAAGGGAAAGTATGAAGTGAACCATAAATGTTTCAGGTACTACTTATTTCTTTTTTTTTTTTAATATATATTTTATTGCATTTTAGGATTTAGGGAGCTTCTGCACAGCAAAAGAAACAATCATTAAAGTGAATAGGTACTACTTGTTTCTTTGTCAAATCCTACATATTTGTTTTGAAAAGAATTTGAGTATCTCATTGAATACCTTTGAACTTGTTTTTCACCTGAGGCTAGTCAGGGATAATTGACAGGTAAGAAGAGATAGCCTGTGGCTCTCTAAAGGGCTTATGGCTAATTCTGCTTCCTACACTTTCTTCCTACCTCCTCCTTTTGCCTTAAACAGGAGAACTCCAGGGAAGGGAAGGCAGAGGGGAGGCCCCATGTGAGCCCGACAGAGGTGTTGGCAGGAGGAGGGCAGCATGGTAGAGGATTCTTCACAGATCTTCCAAGTGGCTGGTGGAGGCTGTCTACATCTTTGATCCTTCTTGGGCTGCCTTCTTGGTGAAACTTTTATTTACTCTTTGTGTGTAGCTAAGATGTGTAGAGCTAAAATAAACAGACCCCAGCAGTTAGAGCTGCCTCTCTGTGTGAGCAGAACATCTCCTCAGAGAGCAGGGACTAAGCACAGAGGTGCTGGCTTCAGAATCAGACTGTCATGGTTCGAAGTCCAACTTCATTTCCTGCTGGTCATGTGGTCTTGGACAAGGGATTTAACCTCTCTGAGCCTTAGTTTTCTTATCTATGAAATAGGGCTGATAACATTACCTCATAGATCCATTGTTGAGAATGGAATGAATTAACCCTGTAAAATCACTTCAAACATAATAAGTATTTGATAAAGACTAAGTTTTATTTGGACTGTGGGGCCATATTCCCCGTCCCCTGGGTTTCCTACCTTGACAGATAACTTTAGTATCACACATGAAGCTCCTCTACACCCAAATCTCCCACTCAGGATTGAAGGTTAGACTTTTGTAGCCAGTATCTTCTTTACTCATCACCTAAGCAAGTATACAGAGATGCCATGTATTCTTACTTCCTGTGTACTGTATTTACATTCTAACACAAATAATTTCCCATTTAATAGTTTTTGTACACAATTACCTATCCACATAAAGGTTATTTCTACTCCTGAACTACAGATGGAGTCATTCCAAAGCCTTATAGATAGAAAGGTGGGCTCCTTTGTCAAGCATAGATTTTCCCCCAAATCTCTCCCTGTCTCATCTTATTATCTTGGAAGGTAAATTTTTAATTTAAACAAGAGGCAGGGAGTGGAGGCAGGCCCCTCATTCTAGACTAAATTTTGCCCTCCAACGTGTTTGATAGTCCCTTATGCCATTTTTTCCTCTCCTGGTCTCTCTCCTGTCCCTATTCTCCTTCAGGGGGAAAGAGCCAAGATGGAGGGCAGGCCGGAAGACTAAAGAACGGGATCCATTTTCATAGACTTAGAAGTAGAATAGAACGAAAGACTAAAAAACAAACACAGAGCCACAGACTTCCTTTGACTTCCTTTGCCTGGAAGCGTTGAAACTGAGAAAGTGCACAAAAATGTAGTGTTGTTTTCAGTGATAAATTTGTACTTGTGCTATCAGTTGTTTGTATTATTTAGAGACATCATTTCTTTAATTAGCCTATAGATTTTTTTCACTGCAAAATATAAATGTTTTGTGCCAAGCACCATCTTAAGCATTGGGGATGCAGCTGTGAATGAACAAAAATAGATGCTCAAGAAGAGGTCAAAGCTCTTAAAAAGTTTATATTCTAGTGAGAGGAGATGATAAGTAGATGAACAAATACATATTATGCTGGGTGGTGATAAGAAGGAAAAATAACTCAGGGTGAGATAAATAGATAAGAAAAATGAATAGGAAAAAGAAGGAAAAATAAAGCTGGGCAAGAGGACAGGAAAGGACAGTTGGAAGGCGGGGTGTGCTATTTTGGGTGGGGTGTTCTGGGCAGGTCCCTCTTAAAGGGTTTTACTTAACCTGGAGCTTAACACAAAAAAATGTTTTTCTTGTCATTGTCACCAGATGAGATTTGATGAAAAATACCTGGAATTTCCTTGAGAACAAGATTTTCCCTCATATATACCTTGATCGCATCCATGGCAAAGTTGTTACTTTCAGCATGGCATTCTATGTTGATGATTGTTACGACAGTAGAAACTTTCTCTTTTCTATGTTCATTCTTTGTCTCACCCTGTGAAAGGGTAAAATGTAGGAATTGGGGCCAAACTGACTTATTATTCTGAATGTTCTTAAGTCTGGGTGTAGAGATTCAGTGTCTAAAGCTTTTGCATTTGTTTGAAAAGTCCATGTCTTTATTTCTTTATATTTTTAAAATGATAAGATTCAAAAGTGCAGTAAGAGTTCCGAGCCAGTTTGGTGGCATTGGAACGAATAGTTCCAGTGACTTTTATGGATTTTCTTGTTTTCTCTTTGTGTTCCAGGGTGTTCCATAGACCTGACTCATCCTTCGAACTTACTTCCCTCTGGTGGTCACTTTAACACCTGAAAATCCCCATGCCTTTCTATCAAAGTCTCTGTAAGGGAGTCAGAGGATCTGCTGAGTTGTATTTTTATGATGAATTTTCTTTGTATTGTGTATTTATACTCATTAAGCCTTGAATCCTGACTGCGTTGTCTCCAACATCCTAAACACATGCAACTTAAGGCTACATATTTTCTTTTGCTGTGATAGTCATGCATCAATGACAAAAGGAACACAATCGTTTGGGAATGGATGGGCCTTTTAGACTTGTAGTTCAGACTTCACTTTTATCTCTGGAGCAGGCAGCATGCCCAATTTATGCTATACTTTGTTTCTAGGTGTTTTACCTCGGCTACTGTATTTTCAGTGGGTGAAATAGCTTGTGCTCTACCTTCTTGCATAGAATATTGGTTCCAGGGCTAGAGGACAGGGAGGATGTGCTTTATTTTCTCTGCCTCCTCTGACGTTAGCTCCAAGCTCCCACAACTTCTAGGGAAGTCTTGCAAACCAATTTCACTTCTAAACATGTATCTCTGCTAGGTTTGTAATGGGAAAAGGGGGTGATCAGCATAAAGATAATCTGTGAAATGCAGGGATGCGAAGAGAACAAAAGTGGCAGGAGCAGGAGAGACGGCAAGGGACAGTGAAGAAGCCAAAAAGATGGTGAAATCAGTTTCTGTTATATTCCCCAAATATATTTGAGGAAGATGATTCTTGAAGAGAAGAAAGACTTGTGGTGATGGAAGCTGTGGCAGAGGGGGTGGTGAGTGTGAAGATGCAGGGGGAGGAGATGGTGCTGGAGATGGAGGTGGAGGTGGAGGCAAAGGATGTAGGGGGGGATGGAGGAGGTAGCATAGGAGGTTATGGAGCTGGGACAAGTGATAGAGGTGGAGCTAGGGGTGGTAGAGGGGGTGGAAAAGATGGTGGTAGAAGTAGTGGAGGTGGAAGTAGTAGAGATGGTGGTGGAGGTTATGGTTGGGTGGTGGAGGTTGGGGTGGAGGCGATGGAGATGGTGAAGAAGGTGGTGAAGGTGGGATGACTTGGTGGTGGAACTAAGGTGGAGGTAGGAGTTGGTCACGGTGATGGAGGTAATAGAGGTGGTGATGGTCATGGCCAAGAAGGTGAAAGAGGCAGTGGAGGTGGATGGGAAGGTGGTAGAGATAGTAGAGGAGGTTGAGGAGGTGGTAGAAGTAAGACAGTGGAGAAGGTGGTGGAGGATGATGTATTGGAGTTGATGGAGAAGGTTGTGGAGTGGGTGGAAGTGGAGATGGAAATATCTGTGGTGATAGCCCAAAGTGATAGGGTTTGTGGAGTCATCCACAAATATAAATACCCAATCTTAAGTCAGAGTGAAACCAGTGCACCAGCACAAGGGAGAACAGGCAGCTGTATATACTGGTTAAAAAAATTTTCTGCTTAGGACTTTCAGATATTTTTCTCACTAGTTTAATACATTTTTGCCTTGAATCTAAAATTGTTCCTGTTTTCTTGAATGATTCAGAGAGCAGTTGATGCCCATTTATTCTCACTCTAAAAGCCTTCTGCCTGCCAGACTAGATCAAGTATGAGCAATCAAAAATGAAAGAGACTTAGTTTCTGTCTTTATCGAAGACGCAGACCCATAAGTGATAATAACACAGTGACGTTAAATGCAATGACAGAGATGTAAACAACTGTGGAGGATGATAAATGACCAAGGTGGGGAGTGTTAGGGACAGAGGAATGGGTAACACCTTAAGGATGAGAGAATTGGGGATTAGTTGGGAGAAGGGGAAGATGAGCGTTACTGGCAAAAGTAAGCAAGTAGGAAACAGTTTACGGTAAACCTGTGGCACAGTAACTAGTTCTCTAACTTTAACTCTCCCTGCTGTCTGCCTGGGTATGTTCCATTCCCTGCATGACTTTGGAATTTAGAATGAGGTTTGAAGGCATTCATGGTTGGTTGCAAAAAATAAATCATAAGTGCAGTTAGGGTCTTTTGGTGCTTAATGGTGAGATGTTCAAAAGGGCGGATCTCGGAGTTGGTGCCACTTAATTTACCCGTTCTCATAGCCAAAGAAGTGAGTGGGAAGACAGTTGAAAAGGACAGACAATAAGGGCGAATTCTCAGAGTTGGTGCCGCCCATTCTCATAACTAAATAAGTGAGTGGGAAGATAGACTTTGAATTTTTCATATCAGAGGAAGCAGGACAAACAGTGTTTAAGCTGGGATGGGTGGGCGGGTATGCAGTATCTGCGTAGAAGATGAGTTGCTCACGCAGAGAAGACCTGATATTCAAGAAAAAGTCAGCCAAAAACATGAGTCACTCATTAGCCTCTTTAAAAGGTGGAACATGCTAAGACGGGGAAGGTAAATAGACTCTTTTACTACCTTGGATGAAGATGTACCCTTAGATATAACACTTCTCTAGAAATGAAAACAATTCTCTAAAAAAATACAGCACACATATCCTTGACCCAATTAAAATAAAGCATTTCAAAAAGAAAGGAGATAGCACATAGTTTGTCAAATAAACGACTCAATAGAAATGCATGAAATATATTTGAATAGGGAGTGCCACAAACGTTGCTTTTAAATAAGGAACTCATCGAAGTCTATGAAATAGACTTCGGAAATTGATTTCCTGGAATGAATACTACAAATGAGTCTCCAGAGCCCACGAAGAGGAAGTTTTCTAACCTATTTCTCTGGACCACAAGTTGTCCTGCAAAGGGTCAACTTGAAGAGAAGAGAGGGATGTCTCTGCTTCTGTCATTCATGGTGCCTCCACAGTGAACTGAGATGCTCAGGGAGGCTAGATGGTGCCTTGATGCTGTTTATGCAGAATTTCCAAATCAAAGAATGCCTCCAACCCCCATCTGGAAGACTTGGTGTCTTTGCGCACCTACCTTTGAAAGGAGGGTATGGATTGCACAGGATAAAATATTAGAACTTGACCTCTGAACCACATATTTAAATTCATTCCCAGCTCATTCTTTCCAAAGAGCAATTGAGTTTGATTATTGTGATTCAGCCATCTGCATCTCATGTTTATAATTGTTCATACTGTCACTCTCTGAGATTTTCTCAATTAATATTATTAAGGGGTGGATATGTGATTTTCTAGATGGTTCGATTTACTTTCTGTCTTGCTTTGATAAGAAAGGGGCTACCTGTAAGCACCAAGGGGCTTTTATCGGCATTTTGAATTTTTGCTTGTGAGAACAGAAACAGGAGAACAGAAACACCCTCCTGGTTGCCTTTTGACAGAATTCTGTTTAATTTGCAAAACGCTTTATAAATTCTCAGTATTAACTCAGCCTTTCTTGCCTGCCTTACAAAAGCAGCTCTTAAGAGATAAAGCGTTTGGGACTCAGTGGGAAAGATTCCAAGCTCTTACTGCCAAATCTCCTGAGTTATCCCGACTCCTATCTGAGATTCTGGGATTTTCTCTAAGAAGAGGGAGCATGGGATTGGCCCTCATCTGGAACATATATGAGAAAGTAAATAGACTTGTCTGTTTTTCAAAGATAATTGTGGGTTGTGAAACAAAGCTAAGTAGGTAGCAAAATCCTACGCAGATTACAAAAGAGATTTTACGTCTCTGCATTAGTACACGTAATTTTAGGCCCCGAAGCAATGTCTGGTGGACCAGTTGAACATGCTAGGGCAATTGTCTAATGACTCTGATAGAAGCGATGGCTGGGATTAGATCATGGGTGATAGAGTCCTAGAATTGGAAAGGACTTTAGAGATTTTCTAGGCAAACCCTTTGGCTTTCTAGCTGAGGAAACTGAGGCCCAGAGAAGCTTAGCTGTTTCAAGTAGTTACCATGGTCATCCTGATTGCTAGCACTGTGCTTTGATGTGGGGCGACCCTCAACTAGACCTCAAATAATGGATCTGCTGCCTTCACTGTGGATGCTCCCCAGGACACATGTCATGGGCGACCCTGGGATTCCTCACAGCTAGTCCCACTACTCAAAGATCACAAAGCATCTTGCTCTCATTTGTTTTGGCCACACCTCAGTTAAGGGGGCAATATTCTCTGTATTGATGGACCCACAACATGTGGCTCTGCCAGTAGAGGGATTCTCAGTGGGGACTTGGAGAGATTGGCCTGCACTGGTGCCTTCCACCCCAAACTCCCTCTTTCCCTGGGATTCTTTCTCAAGCTGAGTGGGAGAGCATCTTGGCTCTGGGATTTCTGCTTTGCTGAAGGGTTGAAAACACTGGTAGAGGTCTTGGTCAAGTTAAGCAAATTCTCTTCACTTTCATTTCTTATCTGTAAAATAAGAAAAATAATTCACGAGGTTTGTTGCCAAACATAATCCTGAGTGCAAGGAAGGCAGTTGATACATGTTTGTTCTCCCCTTTGCCTTTTATAATAAAATTTCTCAATATTGCTGGTTTCTGATGAGTTTAAAGACAGTTATTTTGTTTTATCTATTTACGAAGATAATGCCTCTTCCTTGTAGAAAGTCAGACAATGCTGAAAATCGTGAAGTCCCCTGAACAACCACTATCTAGAGATAACTCCTCATATTTTTGCAACATTCTTCCAGTCATCTTTCTATGCATCTATGTCGATATTTGTGTTCAAATTTACAATTTGACAGAAAATGAAATCTTAATAGAAACTCTCTTTAGCAATCTACCTGTTCACTCAAGAGGTCAGTTCAAAGAAAACACTAATAGATATTTTCTGCCAGATTTGGCAGAAGTTCCATCTCACAGATTGAAACTTCTCTAAGACCTGCTTGGCACTCTTCCCTCCAAATGTCCCTTTCCTCTGTCTCCTCAATAGAGAGAGCATATGTCACTGGACATCTGCAATGCAAGTTCTGGAGTTTGCAAAAGATTTGCCAACCAGGGAAGTTTTCTGCTTTTATTTACCCTAAAAAAAGCCAGGATAAATAAATGATGTCTGCTGCTATAGTTTCCTATGTAGTCCTTTGAATCCCCTTTTTGGATCCTTTTAATTTTCTGTGGACAAACCTTCAGGGAAGGCACAGATTTTTGTGTACCGTAGCTCATTGGGTCTTATTGAGCTGTAGCTATGAGTGATCATGGTTTTGTTTAGACTGATCTTCTTGGTGGCTTAGTGGCTTGTCCTTGTCACACAGAATGGCATTAGCGATGCTCTATCCTCCACCTGCTTCCCAGTTTTGTCCATATCCCCTGTCTCTTCAGGACTGTGATAGTGGTGATATAAGTGATGATTTAGCACTAAGCATTAGAAGGCATGCAGACTGATTCTGTCAAGAATTATAATCTATTGCTGCTATCAGCTCATTCCTGTGAGTGCCCATTAGTAGAAAGTAGAGCTAATTGAAAGTCTGGGTATCGGGAGCCTTGGATCATAATGAGCAGATGAAAAACTTCAGTATTATAACCTCGTGTAGGGATATCACACTTCCATGCAGATGGTTCTCATCCATGAAGGAGGGATGTTAAAATTCATGTGGTCCCAGCTCACATATATATCACCAGTATGATGTGAAGGAAGGCTTTTCTTTCTTTCCTTTTTTTTTTTTTTTTATTTTGTTCTGTTGCCCAGGCTAGAGTGCAGTGGCATAATCAAGACTCACTGTGGCCTCAACCTCTCGGGCTCCAGTGATCCTCCTGCCTCAGCCTCCCGAGTATCTGGGACTATAGGTGTGCACCACGATACCTGGCTAATTTTTAAATTTTTTTTGTAGAGACAGAATGCCACTATGTTGCCCAGGCTGGTCTCAAAATCCTGGGCTCCAGTGATCCTCCTGCCTCAGCCTCCCAAAGTGCTGAGATTACAGGCATGAGCCACCACACCTGGCGTCCTTTCTTATGCTTTGAGATCCTGGATCTTGTGATTATTGTTTTCAATTTAAAAACAGCAGTTTCAGGGTGTTTTCTGTTTTGTCATATTTGGGACAAACTATCTCCCAGTGTCTACAAGTTTAGGTTTCTTCCCAGCCACCCCTGTCCGTACCACAGGAATCTGTGCCGAGTCATTCATGCCAGATGTATTGAGGTGGTTTTTGTTAGGCAGCTTTCATCAAGGAAGAGGTGGGCTGGGTACACCCACTCCTTTCCCACCATCTCCAGAAGGAGCAGCTTTAACTATGACTCAGTGAGGCAGGGCTTCTGACCGTGACCTAAAGATGAAAGGCTGTATCGCCAATCTTATCTGCTCATCAATAAACAGACTGCGGTGGTGATACACAATCAAGCTTGCTGGTACTTCCAGTGCCTGCCTGAAAAGACTCTGCCATGGAGATGAAGACACGCTGGAGCTGCAGGAGTGGTTCTGGAACGTCTAACGTTCTTGTGCAAAGTTTCTATCATAACTTGAGATTAGACACGCTCTTATTAGGAAAGCTGGTAAGTAGGGCCGGGTGCGGTGGCTCATGCCTGTAATCCCAGCACTTTGGGAGGCCGAGATGGGCAGATCACAAGGTCAAGAAATCGAGACCATCCTGGCCAACATGGTGAAACCCTGTCTCTACTAAACATACCAAAATTAGCCAGGCGTGGTGGTGGGCGCCTGTAGTCCCAGCTATTCGGGAGGCTGAGGCAGGAGAATCGCTTGAACTCGGGAGGTGGAGGTTGCAGTGAGCCAAGATCAAGCCACTGCAGTCCAGCCTGGAGACAGAGCAAGACTCTATCTCAAAAACAGAAAACCACAAAAAAAAGGAAAGCTGTTAAGTTGGAAGGAAATATAATATTCTTGAATCAGAACATTTCTGAGCTGCTTTTCTAAAAGAAAACCTCTAATTTATGTGGCCTCTGTGAGTGTGTGTTTCCTCCTTCACTGATTATTTTATGCCTTCTCCCATACACTGAGAATCACTGAGAGCAGGAGGTGCTCTGGGGCAGCTGGAAAGGAAGTAGAAGGAAAAACCCTTGCTTTGGAAATTCTGAAGGAAAATGAAATGTGCTTTCCATATATTTGTATCTATATGTGTTTATAAGTAGACAACCTAGAACTTCTAGTTCTAAACTCTAATAAAGTCCATGTCTGGCCGGGCGCGGTGCCTCATGCCTATAATCCCAGCACTTTGGGAGGCCGAGACAGATGGATCACAAGTTCAGGAGATCGAGACCATCCTGGCTAACATGGTGAAACTCCGTCCCTACTAAACATATAAAAATTAGCCAGGCATGGTAGCACATGCTTGTAGTTCCAGCTACTTGGAAGGCTGAGGCAGGAGAATCTCTTGAATCCGGGAGGCAGAGGTTGCAGTGAGTTGAGATTGTGCCACTGCGCTCCAGCCTAGGGGACAGAGTGAGACTCCGTCTCAAAACAAAACAAAACAAAACAAAAAAACACCAAAGTTCATGTCTAACTTGAGTCTATCATTAAAAGATGGATGCTTATCAGTTTTAAATGTAATTAAATTTGGTCACCTATAAAGCAAGCTGTATTTGACTGGGGTAAGTTTGAATGTCACTTGTGCTCTATCCACCTCTAGTTTAGTAGATGGGCTAAAAAGAGGTTACCAGCTGGGCACGGTGGCTTGCGCCTGTAATCCCAGCACTTTGGGAGGCTGAGGCAGGTAGATCACTTGAGGTCAGGAGTTCAAGACCAGCCTGGCCAACATGGTAAAACTTCATCTCTACTAAAAATACAAAAACTAGCCAGGTGTGGTGGTGGGCGCCTGTGATCCCAGCTACTCAGGAGGTTGAGGCAGGAGAATTGCTTGAACCTGGGAGGCAGAGGTTGCAGTGAGCCAAGATTGTGCCACTGCACTCCAGCCTGGGCAATAAAGCAAGACTCAGTCTCAAAAAAAAAAAAAAAAAAAAGAGGTTACCCAAAGGGCAAGGAGAAGAGAGCTAGTTTTTCCTGCAAATGTGCACAGAAGTCACCTTGCGTGCTGGATGATTTCCATTTGCCTCTCCAGTCTGCTTTCCATTCTCACCCACCCATGGGCTGTACCAGTGGCTCCCTTGCCCTCCATCTTCTAGTAGGTTTGACAGTAGAGGCAGCTACAGGCACAGGAGGACAGGCACAGTGGAAGGGCAGGATATTGATTCTGCCAGTTCCCTTCCTGCTGTGTTGCTGTGAGTTGGCTGTGTCCATCTCTTTATGACCACAACCCCTGTCAGGAAGTCCCTGCTCTCTCCAGACTCAGACAGATGCTCCTGTCCCTTGCCCTTTCAGCTCGAGGGTGGTAACAGCTCCCTGCTCTTGCTGGACCTGAGGTGCCCCATTATTCTTGGTTGGTTTCCTTACACTGTGCCCTTCTTTGTAAATAATCCCATTATTAAGCTTTCCTCATGTTTGAATGGACCATCTTCTCCTGTTGACTCATGACTATTATACTTAGTGAACATTTTAGGGATCATTTAATGACAAAGAATAGAAGCTTACTCATAGTAGCTCAAGTATAATGTGAACTTACAGAGAGGACATAGGGCAGTAAAGGACACGTATCAGGTCTCTGGAAAGTCAGTACCTGAAACCATCTCCGCAGTCTCTTGTGGCACGAGGCAATACTGTCTCTTATCTCTGCTCTTTCTACACATCTGCTGTCTTCTGCTACTGTCGTCATATTGGTATTCTTTGTCTCATGAACTTTCTTTGTCTGATCATGGTACAAACTCTTGCAGTGACACTGTTTAACCTTTCAGTTCACGCAATCCTCACCATTTAATTGTGTTTCTCAGTGTCCTATTTCAAGTTTCCTGGGAGAGGGAATCTTAGTGCTCAGTTTGAGTTAGATCTACTTATGGCCCACTCAGATGTGGTGGAGGAGAAGGGGACACAAGACTGTCCTTTCCAGTAATGTGAATAGGTCTTCCAAGGAATGTGTATGTTTGGCGGGCAATTACTGGGATTGCTACATAGGGCAGTAAGTGTCTCTTTGGAAGAATATTTGAAATCGCAGGTGGAGGTGATGGCTAAGCTTGTCCTTAAGCTATTTGGAAAGGCAGTTTATCTGCCTCTTTCTCAATTTCAGTAGAAATTCAATACTTCCAAAAACCTTGGAAGAGAGCTCTTCTGACGAGTTCTCCTGTATCTAGCCTGCTGTGGACTTTGTCCATTTATTTCCTCTTTCCTGCTATGAATGGTAACCAGTCCACTCTTCAATGAAACACTCACTGGATCCTTTCTAGTGACTGTAACTGGAAGCAATTAACGAGATCCTCAACACTCTTCAGGGTGAACATGCTATCAGCTTTTCAGTCCCCACTCAAATATGAGCAGCTAACAAAGATTATACATCATCTGTGGAGAGGCCCCAACATGAGAGAGAGAGAGAAAGACAGAGAGAGAGACAGATCAAAGCAAACAGCAACAAAGCAACTTGGAGGAAGCAGAGACTAAGCCAGAAGATGAAAATTTTAAAAACTGAAGGCTGTTGTTAACACATCTCAAGGAGACAAGAGAATATATTGCAACCATGAAATAAGAAATAAGTACTATTTGAAAAGGAACATTTGGTGGACAAAAATTTGATTCTTAGAATGTAAGATATAAAATATTATAATCAAGAAATTAAACTCAATAGAAATATTGAAGATAATGTTAAGTAAATCTCTGAAAAAATACAAGAAAAAAGGTAATAAAAAATAGGGATGAGATATTTATATAAAAATTTTAAGGACAAGTTTACATGATCTAACATCTAAATATGAGTTCCTGAAGAAGGAATAGAAAAACAGAGAGGAGAAAGTCATCGATCAATTGATTCAAGAGAATTTTCTAGAAAAGGACATAAGTTCCCAGACTGAAAGAGTTCACTAAGTACCTTCAAAATGGATGAAAATAGACTTAGACCAGGGGCACATCATTCTGGGGTTTTGGAATACTGAGGACAAAGAAGATGCTACAAGCTTTTGGAAAGAGAAGAGTAGTCCACATAAATGAGTATGATCAGAATGGCTTTGGGCTTTTCAACAGCAAAATTAGAATCTAGAAACAATAGAGCAATAGGCTTTCAAATTCTAAGGAGGAATGATTGCTAACCTAGCGTTTGATACCTGTTCACAGTATCAGTTGGATGTGAGACGGGAATAGAGGCATTGTCAGACATACACATTCTCAAAACCATTTCCTTCCCACATACCTCTTCTTAGGAAGTGACTGGTGGATAAGTTCTATGAAAAAGGTATAAACAAAGAAAGAGGAAGAGACAAGATGTAGGAAACTGGGAGCCAAAGGAATTCTCAGAACCGTGAAGGGAGACACCAGGAAGACAGTGAGTGTGCAAAATACAGAGGGGTTGGAGCAGGTCAGAAAGCTCTAGGTCACATTTCTTCAGGAAGATAAAATTAATGGACTATTCATTGGATTAATTGAATACAATAGAATTAATTAAATATATATTGAATACCTTGAGAGGAGAATTAGACAACTGTCAAAGATAGGCATGAAATTAGTGATAAATACATAGAAAACTAAGAAAATGAAGACAGGGCAATTATTAATTCCAGAGAAAATAAAGTTGTACAAAAAAGAAAAAGTGATTGTAATAATACACGGCTCATCTGTAAATAGCATTTACATAGTCATAATATTAGAAATTTCAAATGTCGGCTGGGTGTGGTGACTCACACCTATAATTCCAGCACTTTGGGAGGCCAAGGGCAGTGGATCATCTGAGGTCAGGAGTTTGAGACCAGCCTGGCCAACATGGTGAAACCCCGTCTCTACTAAAAATACAAAAATTAGCTGGATGTGGTGGCGCATGCCTGTAATTCCAGCTACTGGGGAGGCTGAGGCATGAGAATTGCTTGAACCTTGGAGGTGGAGGTTGCAGTGAGCTGAGATCATACCACTGCACTCCAGCCTGGGTGATAGAGTGAGACTCTGTCTCAAACAAACAAACAAACAAACAAAGGACATTTCAAACATTGTTTTATCTAAAACTAAGAAATTATCATGTTGGGAAGATGGCAAAATGAGGAAAGTCCATGGGTGCAGTGGGGTATTTAAAAGAAAAATAGTAAAACGTTTAAATTTTATATTTGGAAGTCAATAAATATTGCCTGAAACTGGCAGAGAAAAAACAACCAAGTAATAGAACACAAAAATGTCATTTAGAGACATAGAGAGCAATTTCATTTATTGGTGAAAAGACGTGAAAGTGATTACAGTACCTCCTGGAAGGGGGAAATGGAGCTGAAGGAGATGAGGAACTGCCGTCTTTTTGTAACAAACCTTGTAGAATTATTTGACTATTAACTTTAACATGCATGTCTACCTGATTAAAAATAATTTTAAAAAACAAATAAAAAGAAAATTAAATAATTAAAAATATGCGTACACCCCAGGCAGCCATTGCGAAGCAACTGAAATTGGCAAACAAAACAAACCTGTCTTAATTTGGTCAACATAAAAACTGTGACAGTAGAAAATCATTTTTATGGAGCATTGTTCTTTTTTTTTTTTTAATACTTGCGGAGTTGGAATAATTATCAACGGATACCTGTCACAGCAGGGTATTTGGGGCACAAGCTTCAGTGGAGTTTGATCTTCTCATTGTGGGCAGTAAGGGACGGTACAGGTTAAGAGGCAAGGAACTGTCATTCCAGCTAAGATGAAAAGTCTTCAGGTCTAGACTCATGAGGAGTCAATTCCAGGGTGATCAGCTGAGGCAAGTGGTAGAGATCTAGGCAGTGGAGGAAGAAGGATATCAGAGGGCAGACCTCAGCTCTGATCGTAGGGGAAGGAGGTTCGAGCTTTGTGGCCTCGTTCATATTGCTTGCTAGGTAGAGGTGTTGTTTATGGCCAAAAGTGGGCAGAGGCCTTTAGATACCACAATCCCTTCACCCTTTAGGTACCCTGATTTCTTCACTCTCTGTGCTCCATCTCTGACCATTACAGCTAGATTCCTTCACCAGTGTTTATATGCTCAGCCCTGCACCTGCATCTGGGCCCAATCCTACATCAGCAGCCCCCTAACTTGGTGTCATCACACTTTCTGGTCACCCTCTGATGTTGGCAGCACAACTGGATCCTTGTCTTGTACCTCAGTTTTCCAGTAGCTGTGTACCTAGCTATTCTGATGCCTCATCTCCTAAATGCCCACCACCCAGTGCTGTAAATGTCCACAGCACCTGGAGATGCTTTGTACTGGGGTGGGGAGATAATCTGTACCACAGATCTTTCTTTCACCTCTGCCCAGTGTTATTTGTATCTCATCTTCATTTCCCCATGGAGAGTGATTATCCAGCCTCAGGCCAAGCTTTGTACCAAGGTCTTTGCTTGTCAGACCTTTAAGTCCTGTTTAGTTCAATGAGGCCCAAGTCCTGGTTTTATTCCCATGCTAGGAATTTATTGAGCATTTACAATCAACCTATTTGGAAACCTTCAAACATGGTTTACACGGATTACCTCATTTAAGTCTTACAACTACTCCCTGAGGTTGTAGCTACAATTACCAATACCATTTTATAGATAAAGAAATGTAGTTTAAAGATATCAAAGGACTTGTGTGTGGTCACAGTTCAAGGACAGGACAGGAATTGAAACACAGGTCATCTAGTTCCAGCCTCTGACTGTGATTACAAGGTTCATTACCTCCCACAGGCTTTGTTCAGACTTCATCATCCACTTGTTTTCCTGGACCCAGCCTTCTCTGACTCAACTTATCTCCCGTTCCAAACCCTGGATCTGGGAGTGGGTTAGTGAGTGAGGGAATTTGGCCCCCTTTTTCCTCTCCATCTTGTGTTCTTGCTGCTCTTCTGCCATGTTACGACGCACAAGAAGGCCCTCAACAGATTGGCCCCTTCATCTTAGACTTCCCAGCCTTCAGAACTGTGAGCTGAGTAAATTTTTGTTACTTATGATTTACCCAGTGGGTGGTATTCTGTTACAGCAGCAGAAAACTAAGACACTAGCTATCATACTACTTTTCAGAGGGTATACACGAGGACATGGGTTGAGGCTGAAAGCTATGATTTGCCTTATTCTTATAACAATATAGGGCATTTAGTAAATTTAATAATCTTTTTATTTTACATAGTTCAGTGACCTAAATGTAAAAAAACAACAGCTTCCCACTCCCCTATCGTCTTGGTTTTTAGCCAAGCCAGTTCCTCCTCTTTGCTGGTTTGTATCTTGTCTACATGGCTTGGTGTCTTTGATACCTGGTTCACACCTGGGAGAACACACCTGAAGGTCCTGGGCCTGACTGTAAAGTCAGGGCTCATCCAAGCTTTTGAACTGCAAGCTTTCTGAGACTGTATGAGTGCCTTTCTGAGCAGGGCATCCGTGATTGATGATGGGAGAGAGTAAATAAATTTCAGTAAGTACACACGAGAGTGGATCAGGACAGTAAGTGTTTACTATGTACAATCAATGGGCATTATTTTAAAGGAGATTAAAATCTCCTGGACTTAATCCTCCTGCTAGAGTGGTGATGGTGGCAGAGGATGAGTTACTGTTTTCTCCAGGGAGGTGGTGAGAAGAGCATCTGTGCCTTTCAAGTAAAATCGTGTAGTAAAACAAGCCGTTTAGAAATCTGTTCAGTTTGGGAATCAGTTCTCTGATAAAATATGTGTTTGTAGTATGTGAAGAGGTAGAAGGTGGTTCTGGACAGCAAATGTCTGGGGATTGGAGGTGACACAGCTTTGTCTCTTGACAAATTGGACAATTGGGCATTGTCATGACTTCATTTTACAATGTTTGTAATAGAATCAGATGTTGGTGGAAGTTGACATTGGGACTTTGAGTCTGCCAGTTACTCTAGAGTACATTCATTCTTTCTAATAGTGAGCTGAGGATGTAATATGATGTTTTGGATGAAACTTGAAATTTAATTTTTTCCCCAAACTTTATAGATTTTTTTCCCAGAAGCTGGAAAAATTATTACTTACAATTTAAAACAGTATCTGTCTCCTAAGAGGTGAAAGCTTGAACTTAGCTTTAGGACTCTTATTCTGGAAAAAAAAATCCTGAGTACCTAGCCATTGTTGGTGGGGAAAGCCATGAACTCAAGGTTTTCCCAAAAGTAGATGTTTCAATATTATTAATGTAAAGTATCTGTATATTTTAGCAAAGTAAAGATTTCCAGATATCTTCGTTTCTTCATGAGAAAGCTTTTCTCTCTTTAGATTTGGGCTGCCCTGGTCTTTATATCAGCAGTTGGCAAACTATGTCCTGTGGTATAAATCTGGCCCGCTGCCTGTTTGGCAAATAAACACAGCTATGTTCATTTATTTGCATGTATTGTCCATGGCTACCTTCCTACTGCAGCAGCAAGTAGTTGTTAGAGAGAGACTATGCGGCCCTCAGAACCTAGAATACTTACCACGTGGCCCTTTACAGAGGAGAGTTTGCTGCTCTTACCTTTTACTATTGCTTACTCTTACGTGTGTGCTCTTCGTTAAACAGTTGCTCACAGACTTCAGAACCAGAGATCACGTAACGCCAGGAAAGACATGCAGGCCTGAGCTTCATATCATACTTGTGGTGAGACTTTGAAAATGCCTTGGACTCAGCTTGGTATAAGTTGTGTTGGCTGCACTGTTGATGTATGTGCACATGATGCTATTCCAGGCTGAAAAACCCTGACTTTACTGATGTTCAGCTATTATCTTCTGATGCAATTGTCTCATGAGAGCCACAGGACCAAATTCTACTCCATGGCAAATAGGATTTCCCTTGAAGGGAAAGCATATTATCACTGTCAATCATCGTGAGAAGATGGCAACTATGAGAAAGAAAAAGAAGACTTAAGAAGCATGCCTTAGACTAACGTGAAACTTCTCTGCTTTTTCATGTGGAGGTTAGCTGTGAGTTCTGGGGACAGCAGGAGGGCCCAACAGTAATTCTTTTGCAGAGAAGTGATCTTGTCATTGCTTCTTCCTGAGGATACATGAGACAGCCTCCTGGGGGACCTCTCAGGAATATCTGAGTGACATTGAGGGTTGTGAAGAAGAGGTTGATGTCTGGCAGTATACTGATGAGAGCTCAAACTATTGACTCAATATTATTGATGACCTATTCAATAGCAAAGACCCTCTTTTTCCTTATTAACTGGTGCCCTAATTAGCTCAGATTATTGAGTGACCATCTTCAGGGGAGGTTGGGCACCTCCTCAGTCCCAGGATAAAAGGTGAATTTTGATTTGTCTAAGCCCATCATGGCAATTCCATCCCCCTTGCTAATGTAAAGAAAAAATGGGCATGCAATACAGTTCTGATCAGTGAGAAACAAATGGAAATTTTCTCCATCATTTATGGGAAAGGTTTCTTTGTTCTTAAATAGGAGAAGCAAAGGAGAAAGTTGTTCTCTTTCTGCTTCTGGGTATGGCTGTGAGAGGTTATGAAGCCACAAAGCTGCTACGATCCATCTTGCAACTGGAGAAGGAGTTGCCAGTGTGCCCAGGGGGACAGAACAGAATGTGGAAAGGACCTTAGCTTTTGATGGCATCGTAGAGCTGCTGCATGCACAGATGTGAAACTTCATGTGCAATAAGAAGGTGAAATCTTACTGTTTAAGCCACTTTTCATGGGATCTTCTATTATTTGTAGCCAACCAGTACTCTTGAATATTTAATGAAATATGACCTCTTGATAATTACAGATTGGTGAGATTCAGAAATAGTAGCCATATCATTAAATGTACCCATGCATAGATAACTGCAGTTGTGGTTACCAGGTAGTTATTCAATTAAAATGAAGAAATCTACCAACTGAGTAATGGCATATGAACCACAAATCTTTCTGCTGGCAAAAAAATCCAGAAAATCATAGTCTTAAATTTCATGATAACAATAAATAAACAAATGATAGCAAGACCAAAACAATTTGGGTAACTTGCTCAAGTTGGCAGTATTTTATTTTGAAAATATTTTAAATTCTGAAATACATTCTTAATATCATTTGAGTTTCAAACACAATAAAAGTACTTAAAGTACCTTCTTTGTGAACAGGTGATCACTGTTCAGTTGGCAGTTCGAGGCCTACCAAGCAGAAGAGCTAGGATGCAGGCCAAGAACCCACCGAGACTGGTGGGGCCCTAGGAACCAGGTGGAAGTGAAGTTGTAAAGCTCTGGGAACCGCTGTCCAAGAGGGAGGGCCCCTAATGATATGGCCTCCTGGACTCAGGCCTTTGGGTAGTTCCCTTCTGCACTTAATAGGGTTGACCTATGTGAACCAACAGGATACTCTGGAAATGACGTTCAGGCAGCTGCCGCCTCGTGAAAGACCCCATTGGATTTCTGACCCTTAAAAACTTGATGAAATAAGAAATGCTTGTTGTTTCAGGTGGGCACGTTTTGGGGTACTTTTCGCTGTGCTGCAGTGGATAACTAACACAAAGACCTAGGCATCCTGGGCTTCATGCCACCTACCACAGTGAGGCTTGATAGTCCACTATCGCAGCAATGTTTGCATGTGGCTATAGGACTCCTGCTAAAGTGCTCATCTGGGGTCAACCTAGGGATGGTCAGCCTTCAGCCTAAAGGTCTTCAGATCATACAGCTGGAAGGAACGAGGAGGTCTGAGACTGATGTGTGTGTTTGCATATGTATGTAGTGTGTGCACGTGAGTGTGTGAGTCAGCGTTGCTCCCTGCGCCCTCCATAAGGAACAAGAGGGTCTCTTTGCTGTGCCTGCTACCCCCAGGGGGATGATGAAGTCTAATTTAGTCGTGATAACTTTTCTGTTTTTAATCTCTTCTAGTTGGTTCTCAGGGATGCTCCTCTTAACGGATTCTACAAAGACTTGTTCTGACTCTTAAATAGTGCTTGGAGAACTCGAACGTTGTATTTGTTTTCATGCTGAGCCTTCTGGGTTTTGTGTATTGAAAACACATTCCCTGGCAGGTAGCAAGTGAGAACTGCGTGAGAAATGTGCTCCAAGTCTGTGGAGAAATGCACATAAAGAGGAACTAAATGATACCATTTATGGTTCTCAGTTGTGAAGCTCTCCTCCTGCCTGTTCTGAGTCTGGCTGTTGGTGCGGGGGCCACATAGTGAAGAATGTCATAAACATAGGGTCATTGGACTTTATGAGCTTTGACATTTACTTAGGTATTAGGGTGTTTGCTTCTAGTAACTCAGGAACTAAATCATTTCTGTTGTAAAAAAAAAAAAAAAAAAAAAAACCCAGCGACCTTAAATTGTGTAGCTCTTGTTGCCTGGAAATTAACCTGAGAAAGGGAATTTTTAATAAAAATTTGTAGGCTGTTAGGTTCGGCATAGCTAGAGGGGAAACAGGAGTCCATGGGCAGGAAAGGCCCCTATGGCACCTATCTCCTTGTTCCTCCTGCCTTTTCCTGAGTGGGAACCAGGCAGGTGAATTTGTGTCTGGAACTTGAGTCTCTCTGTTCTCTTTAGCAGCTGATGATTTGTGCCTCTATTTTCAGCTTGGTCCTCTCTCCACAGATCTGTGCTTTTTTGTTTTGCAATAAAAAATTACTACTTTTCTTTCCAATCTGGAAGGCTTATCTTGTATCAAGTTATGGACCTTGTCAGTGAGTTGTTCCCAGCTTCTATCACCCATAATTCAATGTGCTGTTCTTGCTTCTGACTTTCATAGGTAAAAATCCCAAGAGCCAACTTCAACTTCTCACTCTTGGCCTTGTCAGCATCACTTTCCCCTTTTAACAAGGGCCAGTAACAAGGACATTGGGTAGCAGTTCAGGATTTAAATGGGCAGCAGGCTACATTTCCCTGCACCATAATCTATGCACCTAATTGCAGGGACCTGGATGGTGTTCAGAATGATTTTTTTAAAGAATTCGTCATGTTTTGGAGATTTAAATTTAGATACCTTCGTACTGGAAACCCGTCAAAGAGGTCGGGGCAGGGGAGGGAAGTAGGGTACAAGGAAAAGACTAAGAGCTTTTAGAATAAGCCAGACATGGGTGCCTCAGGACTTCTAGCTTGAGAGACACTATAGTTCAGGGTGGGGACCAAATCCTAGTTCTACCATTTGCTCAGTATCCAAAATGGGTCGGTAATAAGGCCATTTCACAGTGTTGTTGTGCAAATGGAATGAATTAATATATATTAAAGCATTTGGAATGGGGCCTGACTCAGTACAATATTTGCTGTTATTATTATTTATTATTATTACTGGTTCTGTCATCTTGGGCCAGTAAGTTAAATTCTCTAAACCTAAATTTCTTTACATATAAAACCAAGGTGGTAATAACAATGTCATAGGATTCTTGGAATTAATGTGTGTAAGACTTCCAGCCCAGTTTCTGGTAGATAGTAGAGGCCCTCTTCAGGATATTTTATTTTAATATATGATTAATAATCTCCACCTGATTTACCTTACTGTGTGAGGGGGCCTTGCCGGAGACTTAAATGAAGTGGTGGCACCAGAATGCAATGGGCCTGGTGCCATTATCACAGTGCCGGGACGCACGGAACAGAAGCCATCTCCAGAGCGGTGTTTCTGCTCTACAATGAGGTCCTCACTCCCCGACGTCATTAGAAGCGCTATTCTCAGCCAGGTTTGATTTCCATCAGATATCCCCTCCTGGAACAAGTGAGTCTGACTCAGGCACTTGCTCCTTAATCTTTGTGATCATTGAAGAAAAGAATAAAATCCAAAGCGTCTTTTAAACCAGGTCTTCCGCTGTGCCCTTTGTGAACTTTGGAACCCAGTGAGACATCGTGACGATTTCTGCTAAGATCGCCTAACTAGCTGAATTACTCTAAGGTCCAACCTAGGCAGTGACTATTAACATTTAGCACAGAAGCCTGATTATTGTGCGACAGTCGCCCCATTAGCTCATGTTGCTGCTGTTGTTCGTAAAAGCCCTTCCTTGTCACTCCCAGACCTCTGGTCTCCTGCCCTGACCTTTCTCTCCAGGTACATTTGATGTATTTCTCACTATCCCTCTTCACTTTGCTTGTTATGTCTTTGAATGACTTGGGCAATCTCTTCAGTCTCCAAAGCCTGATAGCGTAGGTTCATCTCACACTGCTTCACCCTCCTCTGGTGTGTTCCAGATGGTTTTGTACCAAGCAGAGCATATGCCTCTTTCTTCCCCTTGATTACTCTTTGCATTTCTTCGCTCTTCTGCTTCGTCCTCCATTTGATTTACTTCTGGAGTATTTATTGCTGGGGTGACATGCATAATGAATACCCTTGGGCATTCATTAAATTCAGCTTTGAATGTTTCTGTTTCCCCTTGGTGTCCTTGATGTCTGATGTGTCTGGTCATTTGCTCATATGAGCCTCAGAGTTTGCTGCCGTTTGTTCCACAAAAATTATGCCTCTCTTTTTCAGGTTGTGCCATTAAAAAAAAACAACTTCATGGAAGTTCTTAGTTAAAAATGGTATCTTACTAGTAGCCTTTGAGACTGTCCCATCCGTCCCATTTTGTGTAAAGGAACTGCTTCAGTTATCTATTGCTGTGTAACAAATCACCTACATTTTAGTGGTTTAAAACACAATTGTTGGGCTGGGTACAGTGGATCGTGCCTGTAATCCCAGCACTTTGGAAGGCCAAGGTGGGTAGGTCACTTGAGGTCAGGAGTTCAAGACCAGCCTGGCCAACATAGTGAAACCCTGTCTCTACTAAAAATACAAAAATTAGCCAGGGATGGTGGCACATGCCTGTAGTCCCAGCTACTTGGGAGGCTGAGACAGAAGAATCACTTGAGCCCAGGAGGCGGAGTTTGCAGTGAGCTGAGATTGCGCCACTGCACTCTAGCCTGGACAACAGAGTGAGACAGTCTCAAAAAAATAAAATAAGAATAAAAACACAATGGTCTCTTATGGTCCTTTGGGTTGGCCCAGTGTAGCTGGGGTTTCTCCTTAGAGTTTCTCCTCCAGGGGCAGTCAGATGTTGGGCTGGCTGCAGTCCTCTGAAGGCTGGAAGGGGCTGGTAATCCAACAGGCTCACTCACAGGGCTGGCAGTTGGTGCTGGCCGTTGGAAGAGAGCTCAGCTGGGGTTGTCCTGCTGAAGTGCCAACACAGGGCTTCTCCATGTGACAACATGGTCTTCTCAAAGCATGATGGCCTGGTCCTGAGAAGATGATTCCAACAGTGAATATTTGAAGGTACAAGATAAAAGGCTTCCTACGCCGTGGAGGTCATGTGGTTATTTCCATTGCACTTGACGGTGTGAGGGGGCTACACAAAGAAGTGAAGAACTGAGCCATGTGTTTCACTGGGGGAGACTGGCTCCCACAGGAGTGAACAGTTATTCTGTTCTTCATGTTGTTCCTTATTTCAGTGTCCGACAGGCTGTTTTGATATTTTTCTCCAGCTGCTTCTGGTGACTTGAGCAGTAGCTACTGGCTGTTTTCCCTCTAAGCCTCAGTTATGACATTTCTCATGCCGTCTGCACCTATCCCCTGCTGCCAAAGTGTCTATCTCTCTCCTTGTGACTCTGAGGTTGGCAAGTCTCTGCTAACCTAAAGACATGAAATAAGAAGAGAAATAGAGCCCGAGATTAGACCTTAGGAGATCTGTGTTCTAGTTTTGGCTTTGGAGTGATGTAACTGACCTTGAACAAGTCACTTCATCTCCCTGGACTTTGAACTATTCTGAAGGCCCCTATAAGCTCTGAAATTCTGTAAAATTCGAAATAGCTGCCTTGAACGTGTATCTCTATTGGGTCAAATGCTCTATGTCAGTCCCCTGAACTGATCAAGCTCAGGCTTTGGAACTAATAGAAGAACTGTCACTGCCCATCACAGTCTGCACATAGTAGTCACTCAATAAGAAAGTTTTTTTGGATGCAATTTCAGTCTAGAAACCTTGATGATATTGTTTTCAAGATCTTGGTGGTAGATATTGCCAGAGTATTTATTTTTATTGTTTTAATTTGAAAGATTATTTCCTTGCATATATAAGGATTTGCTTTTGGAACCTGAAACTTAACATGGTCTCTGTATGCATCCCTTTGCCATTTAACAGGCAGTTCTTTGTGCCTGTTGACAGATTGACATTTTGCAAGTAACCCTTATGTGTTTGTACTACTGTGATTACCTCAAGCTACAGCAGCTGGAGGGATGCCAAGGGTCTGTGGCCATCTGAGTTTGCTCTTTTCTTTCTTTAATGTGCTAGGTTATTGGAGTTCTTTCCTTCTGGAATCATGGTCCTTGAGTTCTCTCCTTCTGGAATCATAGAGGGGAAAGAAAATAAGGAAAACTAGTGGGAGTGGAGGAAGACCAGGTCAAGTGCAAGTGAAATATACACCCTGGCCTCCCAGCTGAGTGCGTCAGTTCCTAGGCTTGCTCTAAGTGGAAGCTGACGTTGGGTTTCCTCCCCTCAAGACCATGTGACATTTGAGAGGACAAACAAAGGGCTCGGTCAGGAAGAGGCTTAACCCTGTCAATGGCTACAGATCACCCACTGGCTCTAGAGAGCTGGGATTCAGAGAAGTCTTTTGCCTTCTTTTTATTTTAGACAACTGAAACTTCAAAGAGACTGACTACCCAGGCCCCAGAATTTCCTGATGGTCTGGGAGAAAAGAAGATATCTTCCTAAAGGGAAAACATAGCTCAACTCCAAATGAGACTTGACACCTATATAAAAAACAGTACAAAGTGGTCTAATTGAAGAGAGAGAGAGAGAGAGAGAGAGAGAGAGAGAGTGTGTGTGTGTGTGTGTGTCTGTTTTAGTGACAAACACATGAAAAGTAAAGAAGGCAGCATTCTCAGTTGGCATGATGAGAATAGGCTCACATTTCCCGCAGTTCTTTCTAGAAAAGGGAAGGGTGAGTTTTGGGAGTAGGCAGGTGGGTGGATTATGGTCTTTCTCTTGCCTGAGGGTTGTAGCTTGAAGAAGACTATGATTTTCCTGGTTGCCACCTCCGCCCACCACTGCCAGTCACATTTCATCTTTTTTGTTTTCAACTTTAGCAAACATTTTTATATCATTTATGCTTAATTGAATAAAGCCTGTTCATGTTCTGAGCTGGAAGAACAGAGGTCGGGTAGCACCAGCCTCTCTTGCTAGCCTGCTGAACCCCATCAAGCAGCATTGGCCCCAGCTCTCAGGCTGGAAAAGGCATCCTTGACAATGTTAGTTTTGACCTCTGAGTTCTCGCATTTCACCAAAAAGTCCCTAAAGTCAAAGGGAAAGGACTGAAAAGCTGGTGCCTAAGGCTAAACTTTGACCCCAGGAAAAGGAGATGGGCAGAATAATTGTGTAGAGACAGGGTAGCCTGTATACTACAGAGTGAAGATAAAAACAAGAAGAAGTGTCCATTTCCCTGTTGCCTAAGAACTATTTGCACGTCTGTGGTCGGCAGAATGAGAGTGCAGACCTGGGTCCTGGAGGACAGGTGACAGGTCTGCAGAAGTCAGCTTCGGCCAGCTAGATGAAGTAATGCAATATGAAGGTTTTATTTGCCTGGCCCCAGCAGGTAGTTAACTTACAATCTTGGGTTGCAAAGGGCCTCTCTTGGGAGCCCTGAAAATAGTTTTTCTTACCTCCAAAAGTATAACAAAGCCCACCAGGAAATCTTGGGTATTAATCTCATCAGAGGAAATCCTGGGAGATCATCTACCTCTCCAATTTGCCCAAGGGCTGGAGGGAATATTTATATCTTCTCCCCTACGAGCTTGATTTAAGTCACCTAAAGGCCTTTCCCTTTGTTTATATTCTAGGGAAATCATCCCATCGCAGAATAAATTACAAGGCATTTCCAATAAACTCTCCAGTATTTTTTCTGACTGGGGGACAGGTGAGATGGGACAAAGATTGAGAAAGACAAGGCTGACTGGAATGACATAAATAATTGTAGTCAACAGTTTTAAGGCATTTCTTTATCAAAGCTTTTATCATTGTTACAAAGAGAAAAGAGCTGACTGGCTAGCAGCCAGAGCTGGGCCTCAGGAATAAATTTCCTGTCTAGAAGCCTGTTTGTGTCCAGCCTTTGGGACTCTAGCTCGTGCAGTGCTTAAAGCCTTCTGTGGGCTGGTCCAGCCCAGACCGGGCCTGGTAATATTTCCGAAGCCCCACTGTCGGTGGCAGGTGAAGTCTTCTGCTTGTCTGCTCATTTCTGGTCTGCCTGTGCATATCCCTGGCACCCAGGAGTCTACCCACCAAAACTTTTACCTTAACTCCATTGGGAATGCCCAGACTAGATAATGACGATGATAATAATACCTTCTAATTTAGAATGTTTCCTCTGAGTTAAAGCATAATGTTAACTGTTTAATACAATTTTTCGTCATTTAATCTTTCCAACAACGCTGTGAAGTAGTTATTACCATTAATTCCATCTTACAGATGACGCGTTGCCCAAGGCCACACAGTGAGTAGAAGTGCTGGGACTTGAAACCAGGTCTACCTATTCCCAAAATCCATGCCCTTAAATTTCATGATATATTGCTGGGTGTTTTCTTAATTTTTAAAAAAACTTTATTGCACTTCTCATTAGGGGCTGTTCCCCTCTCCCATCCCAGGAGCACTTCCTTAGAGACCTACCTAACTCTTGTCAACTTCTTTCCCAAGAAGAGGATGCTACCATTGGCTAAGTACTCTTTCAAACTAAGCAGGCCTCCATTAAACCATGATTTGTCCACATGACTGATCAGAAGACGTGATTGTGTCAACCCAGAAGCATCTGCCGTCACACCTTAACTGCCAGATTAAGCCTCTTGGGTAACATTGCCAGCCCAGATCAGACCCAACTTCTTTAGGCATTGTGATTCCAATCCTTCACAGTATCATGGCTCACTGTGAAGCCCACTTGAGTTATGGCAGACTCTGAGCTTTAACAATTCAGAAACTCAGCTTGGAAAAAGCTGTCCGTCTGTCAACTCAGGAAAAAAAAACCACTATGAAAAAAAAAAAAACCATGAACAACAATGTCAGTTTATTAATTTGCAAAATTCTGTCTTTTTCATTGTCATTTCTCCTTGTTCCAGGACATTCCATCTCAGAATTAAAACTCAAAGGAAGTCAGCTATATCAGTCATCAGAAGGCTACTTGACAAGCCCAGAATGAGAGCAAAGAAAATTGAATTGTCTTAACTGATATTTCATTCAGACCCTGAAAGAAATGTTCTTGCTCTTTCCGGTGAACAGAACCCTCCTCCTTGCAAGTAAATCTGAAGATCTAGGTTCAAGGCCGGGCTCTGCCATTTATTATCCCTGTAGTCATTGACAAGGCACTTAACCTCTTCAAGCTCCTTTTACATGGTTAGTAAAATGGGAGTAATAATATCTTACACATGGTTCACAATGTTTAAATCAAGGTTAGGGATAAGAATGCTTTGTACATATTACTTTTTGTTATGTAAAACTGCCGCATTGATTTTTTGAGTCCTTAGGAAACCAGTTCTTTGTGAGTCATCAATCTGATCATTTATCCCAAACTGCCACTTTCCTAAGGAAGGATGTGCTTGCTTCCCACATTTTAACCTGCACGTGACTCCCCTGGGTGGGCCTGGGATTCTGAATTTCTAACAAGTGCCCAAATGATGCAGATGCTGCAGGACCATGCTTTGAAGCAAGACTTTAGATGCTTTTAGCAAGTTTCTATGCAGATAGATACTTAAGAGACCAGGTAGTTAGAGATCAGCATGACTTCTAGGGTGCTGAATCACATGGTCCCTGTGTGTGCTTGTCTTAGGTGACTCTTTCATACTGTTGAACTTAATGTGTTTTTTTCTCTTTACATTGCTTGGCCTTACTCTCTCTCAGTTCACCGCCGACCTTTCTGATTGTTTCTCCCCAGCCTCCCCCGTAGACTCCTCTTTATTTATCCTTTAATATTAGTGTTTCCTTGGATTCTTTCCTTTGCCTTCTGATCACTTTACTCTCTGGGTGATCTCAAGTTGTCTCCAATTTGAACTCTTCCTTGCCTTGCCCAGGCAGCCTTGATGGATCCTTCTCCTATACTCTCATTGAATGAATTGCGTTGGAAGATTCACTTTAGCGTGTGGTAGTTTTACTTTATTGCATCCTCGTGCAATTATTTTCTCATGGTCTGTGACTTACTTTTGGAAAGTGGAGAGTGCCACATTCCATCTCTGCATCCTTTGTGCCTAGTGCAGTGCTCAAGTGTTGTAAGTGTTTGAAGAATAAAGTAAGCAAACCCAGACATTGGGGCAGACACCAGAAGCAGCCATCTGAGCAGACCAGATGGCTAATGTTAGTGTTTGGACACCCTTGGAAACACAAAGCCCACTTAAATTCTGTTGTGTATGCATATGTGTGTGTAAATTACCTCTCTGGATGGTCTCAAGATACCAATAGCATCTGGGGAAGACACCTGAGCCAGGTTTCCTCTGTAAATTATTTCTAGGCTACTTTTTCAGGCTTAAACAATAGGCTGTCAAAATTGTCAAAAAGAGGAAGCATGTTTCTTATGGGGAAAATTATTTATCACGCTCTTCTATTGTAATAAAACAAAGAGAGTCCTTCCAGAGAAGGAAGATTGTAGTCTTGCCAAAACTGGCTTCTAAGAAAAGCTTTACTTCACTCATGCTCAAAAAGGTCTCAGAAGGCCAGGTAAATGATGGCCAGCAGGTGAGATGCCGTCAGCCCAAATGTCACATGGGTAGGGATTCAACCCAGTTCAACAAACAATATTCAGTACACATTTTCTGTGTGTCAGGCTTGTACTAGGTTAGGTATTGAAAGATTAAAAAACAAACAAAAAAATAGGGCCCCATGACTTCAGAGACCTCACAATTCAGTTGAGATGTTAGATATTTACTCAGTATGATGAGTGTTTAATAAATATTTGTAAAGTTCTGTGGATCAGAGAGGACAGAATAATTGGAATATAGAAGAAAAATTATTTTGGAAAAGTTTCCCATCTCAAAGTATGTATCGTCTCTTGAACCACCCATCAAAAATCAGACTGCAGATACCACACATCTGTTAAAACACACGTGCTGAATGAAGAGATGCTCCCCAAACAGACTTTGTGGGGGCAACATGGTTGTTGTTCACTGGGTGTGGCCGGGCTGAGTCCGGAAAGAGAGTCAGTGGAGGGTGGAGGAATAGGAGTTGGTTTTATAGGTTTGGGGTAAGCAGTGGAAAGTTACAGAAGTTACAGTTTAGGGCATTGTTTTTTGCAAGCTGGAAGGGGGTTGTAGGGTCTGGAGTCACCAGGTTGACCAAGGTCGGTTACAAAGTCCAGTGGCCTTGTCAATTGAGGCCAGAATGAGAAACAATAGAAGAATGTCTCAAGTTAGTTATGTGCCGCAGGGGTTGATCGTTCTTCTGCTTTCCAGTTACTTCAGGCTTTCTAATTCTGGAAGGCCCTCCAGAGGTGTACATGCGGGCCATGGCACCGTCAGTCAGCCTAAAAGACCTTACAACATCCCCATTCCCATACACAAATTAGCTTCAATGCAAGTTAATGTTTTAGTGCTTTCAATACACCCATCATACCTCCAAGAAGGTTTCGATGTAGGAACATCAAATAAATATATAAGCTTTAATACAACGGAAAATGACAAGGTCTTTAGAAATACAAGCAAGATGTGCTGGAAATATACAGGGAGTAGTTGATAAAATCTGACTGGGAGATATGGAAGTCCTTACTGAGGCACACTGGTATTTAGGATGTTTAGTTCATGCTTCCCCATAGTGGCTGTGGACTCTGCACCTATGTTTGTGGATGATTCTGGATCTAATTGGTCAGAACCAGAGGTCTTAAGGGAAATGACACAATGGCTGGATCATTAAAATTTCCTAGGAATTTAGAATTGAGAACTGAGGATGTTAGGCTGCTGAATGGTGGCTTTGTTGATGGTAAGATATTATGGAGGTTACTGCAGCCATGTTTGGTTTTGGGAGCAGATAAGTGAAGCAGAGCTGGGATGAGGGAGTCAGGGGTGGGAGTGGGGGAAGACAGCAAGAAAGTTGGGGAGAGAGAGAATGGAAGTGAAGGAAGAGATAGGAAGGGAAGACAAGGGAAGAGAAGATTGAAACAGACACACAGAGATGCAGGTGTTGTTGAGAAATCTTTGCTTGTAAGTTCCAGAGTTCACTTTGAGCTTGTTAAACTGAAAAGAAGCCTTTATTATGAGGATCCAGGCTAAACCTAAGGGCAGAGATGGGAACTGCCTGTATCAGGAAGAGATTGCAACTAGAATCTGAGCAGCTGTCGGGGCCTGGCCACTTCTCACCACATCCTGGCTTTATTCTTTTCTGCTTGCAGATTGGTTTTCTCTACTAGTTGATTCACCTTGTAGGTACAAGATGGGTCACCCCTTAATTTCCAGGTTTACATTTCCCTTTATTAAGATAGCAGGGTAGATTGAACTAGGGTCTAACTTTCAGTCTTACTTCTAAATTCTAATTGCCCCAGATATATCAGGTATCTCTTCCTGATCTAGTAACTGTGGCCTTGAAGTAAGTGTAAGGTTATTCTTGTAAGGATATTGCCGAGTTTAAAATGAAGAAACTGAGGCCAGCATGAGATAAATTAAATTCCAGTTTATTTAGCTCTCGGGCGAGGTTCTGTGGCCCCGGGGGGAGGGAGAGAGAGAGAGAGAGAGGCCAGAGAAGTCACGTCCGGCCGTTCTGTACGTGGGGTTTTATAGGGGGTGAGGGCAGTAGATTGGTCAGTGGGGAAACAAAGCATGGGCAACTGCATTGGTCATAGAGAGACTGGACCTGGACTTGGCAAGTTGCCATTGGTAGTCCAGCAGGGCTATGGACAGGTGTGCTGGAGAAGGTAACAAAGCATGGGCACCTGTATTGGTCAGAGAGAGACTGGACCCGGACTTGGCGAGCTGCCATTGGTTAGGCACTTGGCGGGATTTTTGAATTTTGGGCTGACAGTATGATTTAGTGCTGAGTGTGGGGCTAGGGGTTGAATGCAGGAGTGGGTGTGGGGAGCCTGCATGGAGAAGGCAGGTGCCAGTAGGACGTCTGGCCTCTTGATAACAGTGTTATCAGGTACGGAGGGGGTGGGTATTATCCATCCGGCTCTAGGCGAGGCTATCGGCCTTACAGTAAGAACAGGGTTATAGAGCCTGTACATGGCTGTTGGGGCTGCCTTTCTCTGTGAAGGGGGTAAAAAAGAGGTAAGTCTTAACTGAGAAGCCACATTCAAAGTTTTATGCTA